>OMLB01054633.1:0-12029 GCA_900302555.1 Myripristis jacobus
ACCGACAGATGATGATACAAATCTCGTGATAAGATTTATTATTTCGTACGCCTGAAGGCCAGATGGGACGTTTCTCCGACAATTCATCGCTCTTTTGATTCTCTCTTGACAAACCTGAGTGCGGATGATGATATTTTATTGCCTTTATTCGCATTCCTAGCCCTGTTTTACGTCTTGGGCATGACATAAAACGGGACAACCTCACAGGGTCGGGCTCAGTTATCTGCTCTGTGCAGTAAATGACCTCTCGGTGAGAAGTCAGCGGCTGATGTACTGCAGCAAAACCGCGGCTCTGTGAGAGGAGCGTGGAAGCTATCTGTGGCGCACTATCTATTGCAAACTTCGAGGCCTTAAATCGGAAAGGGAGATAAAAAGACTGAGTGAGGACGAGAGAAATCCCTTTTATGTTATACATCAAATAACGACATCCACCCACTCTTCCCTGTCGGCCAGGCGCTATAGAGTACATGATCTCACCGCTTTATCATTCCAGTAATAATCCCGCATTTCTCTATCTGACTGTCCGCCCCCGCCCGCCTCCCCCCTGCGAGTCTCACTGGAGTGCAGTGTCCTGAGGTTCAGCAGGCCCTCTGTCAGATACAGCAGGCATATCTGAATGGGCTATGCTCTGGTGCATCTGAAAATGAACAGTCAGCCGACGATCCCCGGAGATTAAAAAATGACTTTTTCCCTCGTAAAAGCACACTGCAGTCATTTTTTGGCCCCGGTGTCGTCGGAGAGCTTTATAAGCCCGTATAATGGCCGTGCGGTGGAGGCTCCTGGCTACCGCTGATAAGGCACAGCGAGCATTTATCATTATTTATCCATACCGGCGATCATATTTCACCAATAATACTATTTAGTGAGCGGAAGATGCTGAGAGGCAGAATGGAGATTGGATAATAATTTATTCATTTACAAGGGAAATCACTTACAGGGGAGAGCGTCACGAAGGCTTCATTTACATTTCCTGTGCGTGCACGCGTCTGGAAACGGGGTGAGTTGCTCAAACTTTGGTGAAGAGGCGACAAAACACGGATAAACAACATTACTAACTCTCTTATTCTGCCTTAAAATAGTCCGGATACACATCGGGGTTTGATTCACAGGGAAAAACATCCATTCCCATCGCCCTCAGGAGCTTCAATAGTTAATAGCGGAGCGTTATAACCGAACCCAGACATTACTTCTTCTTCTTCACTTTTACAGATACAGCTGGATATGGCCGCAATTAATCAAGTTAATGAAGTTTTTTCTAATTAGAACAGATCACTCCCACAGCTTGAAGTAGCCCCCAGAAACACTGGAGCACTTTGGAGCTTGATAGCAAATTAAGAGACCAGCCCGCTAATTGCGAGCATTACATAACGAGAGGGGTCATAAATAGCTGTCAGAGGTCTGCTTCAGCTGGGATTCCCCCCTGTAAAGGACGGCTTCGGGATTTTTTCAACCCAGCCTGTAATAAAACGCTGCTACTCGTCATTTCTAACTTGAGCATTGGCTTTATTGAAGAGAAACTTCCCGATGTGCTGCAGTTTCTTCTTGGCCTTCAACACAACTCAGCTCAAGCCATAATAATACACGTCATTTTTGAAAACACGAAGCTCACAGCAGTCAAAGATGTCTCCAAGCTGTCCACCCCCCCAGTTGCAAACTTGGCAGGTTTTATTTTAGCATGAAAATTTATGATTTGTTGGGATCTATTGGGAAAAAAATTAATGTACATCAGAAGAAGACACTCTGAATTTCCCTCTACAGAATGCCAAATGAAAGAGCAACCATTTTTCGTCTTTATACTTTAAACAACATGTTGTCAAAATTTACAAGAGGGCTAATCTGAGGTCTGAACTCCAGTGAACGCACCATCAGCACCATCAGCAGCACAATAGTGTGGATTTATGCAAGACAATGTATTAGGAAAAAAGCGATAAAGTGAAACTTCCAAAAAAGTATTTGACCATGCTGTGTGAATTCCACTTTCTCAAAAAGGATATTTAGAAAAACATTTTTGAGGCTGGGAACAGGTGTCCTGTTGGATCTCCCCACGAAAGCCAAACTGAAGTTGTGCTCTTTACGGTTATAAATAATGGGTTAATTACCAAATTTACCTAAGCTTTAAGCCCAGATTTAAAGGAATACTCCAACGTTTTGGGCAAAATTCCCTTTTTCCGACTTCCCCAGACTGAAACAAGATGTTGGATACCATTTTCTCCTCTGTACGTTCAGTGGTTCAGTTCCTATGGGTAGCATTTTGTGTTAGCTTAGCATAAGGACTTGAAGTCTATGGGAGTCGTTAGCCTGGCTCCGTCAAAGTGAGGAAATAAACCTCACAGCAACTCTGAGGTTGTCTTATTTGCACAGTGGATCATGTGGATTTGTAAAACACGTCTTGAAATTTAAAAAAAAAAAAAAAGTCATTTAAGGAGAAGTGAGATGGTGGAACTGTAACCGCTGAACACATTTACAAAAAACACAAGTCAACTTCTCTAAAATGGCTCGTTTGTTCTTTTTTTTATTTTTTAAATTCTGTGATGTGTATTTCAAAAGCACATGATCCACTGTGTGAATAAGACAGCTTTGGAGTTGCTGTAAGATTTGTTTTTTTTCACTTTAACCGAGCCAGGCTAACAATTCCCATAGACTTCAAGTCTTTATGCTAAGCTAACATAAAATGCTACTCATTGAACCACTGGAGGTACGGAGGTGAAAATGGTGTCGAACATCTTGTCTCAGTCTGGGTAAACTGGAAAAAGGATATTTTGCCCAAAACGTTGCAGTATTCCTTTAAATGGACTATATAATAACATCTTCTGAGCAAGGAACCTTGTTAGCTTGCTGAGTGCTGTCGAGGTGAACTGAGTGTTTGTTTGTGACAGAAACCAGCAGCCGTAGGCCCCGCAGGCCGAGAGGAGCCCGACGAGGCCCGTCTCCCCCCGGGCTGGAGATGCTACGTGTCGCCTCAAGGACAGAAATATTACGTCAATAGTTCCAGCAACGGTGAGTTAACCTCCACAAACACAGCAGCCCACAGCACGCTCGGCTGGATCGGCTGGGATCGATACTGGCAGAGCTAAAGTGGAGGGAAAAACCCCGATCAGCATGAGCTTATTCACTTTTTAGTATTTGTCTGACAGCAGAAAAGAAAAAAACGATGGATCTAAGTATTAAGTTATTGCATGTCATACTTTTGCATAATTTGAGGGAATAGTGTTTATTAGAGCAAACCGAGCACTTGAACCCTATAAAGCCATTTGTATACCTGAACACTTCCCCTGTTCACCCTGGCACTTCAAGTACATATCATATATCATACAACAGAAAGGTCGTGTAATAACATATTTTTAATATTTTTTTAATAACATTTTGTTATAGGACTAAATAATGGGTTCATTTTCAAAAAATTTGAATTTTCTGCCAATTCTTTCATAGTTCAGGCTTATAAGTCTATAACCATCACCACCCCCTTCTCTTGTTCAATGTTTTAAAGGAATAATTCACCCAAAAAACGTCTTGAATCATGTAAATACTCTTGCTACTGCTTCAGTCAGTGTAGTGGGGGAAACCTAACTCGATGTACTGACTGAAGCATCAGTGTAGCCGGTGAGTGGCAGGACTCCCATTTTTTTTAGCAAAATATATCAGTTTGGGATGTACTAAGTATTAAATTCAAACTTGAAACACACCGGGAAAACAGTTTGATCATTAGAAGCAGACATTTGCAACACATTTTCTCCACTGGACATTCAAAACAATTTATGGTGAATACATGTTTTTGGGTGAAGTATTCCTTTAATTAGCAGGTCAGCCTTTTTCAACAAGGCGGTCATGTGATGTGTCGCCTCACAGCGAGACGGTCCTGGGTTCGATTCCTGGCCGGCATACAGCAAATCGGTGTGGATTTTGCATGTTCTCCCCGTGTCTGCGTGGGTTTCCTGCAGGAGCTCCGGTTTCCTGACTTCCTGAGGTTTTTGAATCGGAAACGCTAAATTGCCCCAAGGTGTGAGTGTGTGCCCACCTCTGCCCGCTGAGCGCCGGGAAACTAATGTGATGAGGCGGTAGCTTCTTCTAGACAAGACAATGTACAGCGTTCACCGCGCGTTGGCTCTTAGCATCACAGAAATGATGTGTTTACTCTACTTCAAAGAAGATGACCTGAGTCACCTTGCCAGGTAGCCTCACTGATCTGGGAAGTGACCAAAGCCTTCATTAGCTCACCCCACACACACTGATACACACCACTGGGATAAACTGGGCTTTCTTTCAAAAAACAAAGCCAAACAGAGAAGCCACAATATCATCATCTGTGCCAGATCCATTCATTATCCACACATTTGTGGTGTTACACATCATAAAGATTAATGCATGGCATAATATAACAAACAATGAGCACATTTAGCATTTGTGGGTTGATATATATAAAAAAAAAAAAAAACACTTAAAATGCTGCAAAGCTGCAACTTTTGCTAATGCCATATTGAGATCATTTGGCTCTGCTCTCCTCCGCTGAGGTTTTACACAACCAATGAGATTATTTGTGCCTCTGGAGCAGCTCTGCCCCCGGCAAATATTTTGCAGAACTAAGACTCAAATCTGCCGCTTCCAGTGGACACAGTGGATGTCCTTGCATTTGATGCGCAGATGAAATGCTGTACTTTCGGTGAGTAACCATGTAAGTGAAGCGAGCGTTGCCACTTCTTGATGTTTCATGTTGTTGCCGTGGCGTTCAGCTCTCACTCCCCTAAACGCTGTGAACTCTGAGGACTCATTACCATTCCTCTCCTACCCATCATCGCCTCTGCAGTCTATTCATGTGAAGAGGGGCCTGCAGATCTGATCCACTTTAATCTGATTATCGTAAACGTGCAGCACTCAAGGCCAAGCAGCGTTGCGAGTATCTCGGCTGCGTGATCTACGGCTTCAGTGGTGCAGGCCAGGGATGTTTCTATAAATTATATCTCCTACTATAAAATGCTGCTCTCTAACAAGGAAGAGGAGACTTCTGTTAATACCAAGAGTCACTGGGAGGCGACCTTTTGCAAAATGTCCTTTGGCGCTTGTGTGTGTGTGTGTGTGTGTGTGTGTTTTACACCTCATTTGGGAAGGCATCCAGAGGGATAGGACAAGCTCCCACAGGATTCACTAAGGCTGCATCAACAACAGCTCTGGCAGGAGACTGCACTTTGGCTCACAACACACACCGGAGTAGGGAGGAAAAAAAAAAAAAAACATCCAAAGGCTATTTTTATATTCGGCAGCCATATGCTGCAACAGTCACTTTTGGTCTCTTTTCATATTTGTTACTGTATCTTGTTTGTTTCACGGCATAACCGCGGAGCTGAAATCATTTTGAATACGCTGCTACCGAGAGCCAAATCACAGCACTGCCAGTATGTTTCTGTGGTGTTTAAATTCACATAATAACAAGAGCAGCTTGTTGTTTTTACTCTGAATCATCTAATAGGAACGCACACAGGAGGGTTGACTGAAACCTTGGCACTTGAACCCTTTGGAAGTGGAAATATGGCAGCGTGAGTGAGAATGAGAAATCGCTGAGAGGACTTGCCTCTTGATTTGTTGATGTTTATCGCGGCAGTCATAATTACACCGCAGCAATAATGAGTGATTGATGTGGCATAAAGAAGAAAAAAATCCCAAATATCTACCTACCGATCTATCTATCTATCTCAAAGGACATTTGTTGACAGAGTCAGACTGTTTCTGAGCAAAAGCATTTACTTGGAAGTGATAAATACTCTGCTGCTCCTTTCGCGGCCTGCTGTGGGTGGCAGGATATTCATACAGTCAGAGAACAAGCCAATATAAATACATGAATGAATGCTGATCAGCTGAAGCAACTGTCTTGGCAGCGGACGTTTGGCCTCACGGGCCCTGAGAGGCAGCGCTGGCATAAACACTTTCAGATACAGTTGCATGTTGATTCAGTCGGTACGAGGGATAACAGCGCGCGGCCTGAATGGACATGAAAGACAGAATGATTCCGGTGCAAAAGATTAGTGCGGGTCGTAATTGCCTTTGGTGACTGCGTGCTCATGCGCGCGTGTAAACAGACGTGCGTGACATGATTTGCGTTTACAACTCATCCGGCTTGTCCTTTGCAGCGTCTTCAAATGATTTCCCCGTTGCGTGCATGTGCTTTGGTTTTGATTAACCGGCGAGAGGGAATTATGAGCACCGTATTTCTGCAACAGCGCCGCCTGAACGTATCATCTAATATATATGCACCAATATTTCTCTTGGAAGAAAGCGGCTCGACTGGGGTTCAGGATTCTCCGAAAAGGGCCCACGGCGAATGCAGCGTGAAGGACTTCCTGCTTCGCTAAGTGGAATGATTTGCATTTGCTTGTGTGATGGACAGCAAACATGCAGACGGGAAGCTGAAAAATCCAGACAGGGTTTTTTGTTTTTGTTTTTTTTTCCACATTTACATGTGTAGAGGAACAATATCTTGTTTCAGTCAGCACCTTGTCCTCCTCACATATGGTGCGCCTTAAACGGTGCTACTTCTCTCCGGAAACAGAGAACAGCTGTGATCGTACATGTTTTTATTTTTTTTTATTTTTTTTTTTACTCACGATGTCTCTCGAGATCACAACTTAATTATCTCATTATCTCACCTGAACAAATGAATGCTGTTGCTGAGATCACAGCTTTTGTCCCGTTGCAGTTTCCTTCACAAGAGGGAGGCCTAGTAAACGTCCCATGTGGAAATCTAACGTATGAATATGTTGTTCTACACTTTACACAGTGATGTATGAACCCAACATACAGTATGTACACACTTCTGCATCTGGCTGCATTATATGTGGCTTGTATATGGCGAACATACATGTGCATATATAAAAAAAAAATATATATATATATCTGTGCAGCCATGGCTCCTCAACGGCCATCCATACCAGCTTATGAATTTAGATGTGAAAAAAACAAAAACAAAAAACAAAAATTGAGCTGGAGTATGAGTGCACAACACAATTAATGCATATTAGAACCACCACCATCGATGGAAATCCCCTCAACTGTACATATTTTACTTTTTTTTTTTTTTATGATGGGGATAGTGTATAGCCAGACTGTCACATTTTACATGAGATTTTATTTGAGTCGAAATACGACAGACAGAAGTTGCAGCCACAGTCGGTGATCTAATCCTTTTGGGATCTCAGGGGAAAAACACTTCCTGTGACGGCTACACAATAAAATCATATGAGGGGGAAAATCAAAGGCTCATATCTGAAGAAAACAAGATAATTAAATTGTGATGTCATTATAATGGTAGTGAGATAAAAAAAAAAAAAAAATGCAACCACAGCTGCGTGTTTCCATGAATGAAAGTTTCCTTCATTGTTTCTCCGATATAAATTCATCGATAGGAACGGGGAATATGGATATCAGCGTCACAGGGTGAGCCAGAGAACGGCTGGACAGCAGGAACTACTGAGGCAAGAAATGAGTGCAGCCTGAAACAGATGGAGCCATTAAAAAAGAATCAGTATATGAGCAATATATGAAACACAATTGTATGCAAATGATCTCGTTCACATTATTTTACTGATGCTGATAACATATGAACAAAACATGGCAATTTGGACTATTTTGAGTGTCCTAGTTTATGTACAGAAAAAGTCGATGCAATGTATATAAAATGCTGAGAAGTCGTTACAGGACCATACCAGTGATGTTTGCATGTGTAGCCGAATATCTAAAAATGCATAAACTTCATGTTTCTGCTTTTCTTGTCCCCAAAGCGAGCGGTGGTATTTTAGTACTGCCATATCATTTTATTTCTCTTTTATCCAGCGTTTGGTTTCCATTCATCCCACTACGATGTGAAAATGAACTTTTTCAGAGACTTTGAACTTTCTTCACACCAGTTTTCCATCACCAGAATAAAGTCTTCCATGTTCGTTTTCCTAAAAGCAGCAGCACTGTTGTGTTTTCATGACTTGAAATTGGGGCGGAGTGAGACAATCCCTCCGCCAGGGAAAATAGTCCCTGGGATCTGTGGTTTATGAATGTTGACCACTTTGTTTGCCACAGAAACAGGACATTATAAGGCGGCTGTTTCAACCAAAAAGTCAAATTTATTTTCAATTATATACTGTGAAAGCCGTAGTACCCCCACATGATGTGCCAAATGGTTTATTGTGATGTAAAATGTGGGTAAACGGTAGCAAATGGGCCCAAACTTTGAAGATTACTGGTAAAGTAATGAAATTCATGTTATATCAAACTCTTTCCTTGTATCATTGCAGAAACGACATGGCGGCGTCCCTCCCTGTCAGCCGCCGCCCCGCAGAGACAGCTGTCGCCGCGCAGCTCCTCGCCATATGGTAAAAACTCCATGTTTCTGAACCCTTCCTGTATGAAACATCTCTCCGCTGCGCTCTACATTACTCCGAACATCGCTCTGCGCCTCTGGATGAAACTCTGCTTTGCCTTAATGAACGGTTTGTTACGTGCCGACGCAGCCGACATCCCTGCTACCAGCTTCTTAGCGGAGAGCAGATGGTTGTCTTCTGTCTGCTGGCACGTGGCCCAAACTCACTAAGAGGTAAAAAAGACCGGGGAGGCAGTCAGCTGCAGGGAGTTTGTCAGTGTTCGACCAGAAAAGTGCAATCCTCCCAGGGGAGAAAGGAGGTAATGAAGGCCAGGTTTAGATCCGGGCTGCCTGGATATCGGCGACAACCTCTAACCCTGAATGCAGGCGCGGCGGAGAGGAGAGGGGAATCAGGAAACCGGGGATTGGACTGACTGGACGAGACAGAAAGTGAGAGTGACGCAGCGTCCAGCAGGAAGTAGGTTACAAAGATAAGATGGTTTTTCCACATACACACCACTTCAGCCCACACATGCATCCCACTTTTTTTTTTTTTATCCTTTACACCTACCATCTCTGCTCTGCTCTCAGCCCTCAGCAAAAAATACAACACACCCTCAGCTTGCAGACACTCACACACACAAACACACATTTAAAGGGATGTAAACAAATCATTATTAGAGTAATGTGAGACATTAATGTAATAAATCAATAAACAAGACCATTGCTGAGAAGATAGTTAGGCTGGATTCAGAGGAAAGTCGACTTTAATCTTACTTTACAGCACAATGCAGAGAGAGGATGCATTTTTTTTCCCCAGCACAAACTGAGCTAAAGCTTCAGAGTCTCTTGCAGCAGGAAATGAAAAAAAAAAAAATCACAGCATGTTTATCCTCATCAGTAAAGCCACAGTAAAAACCTTTTCAAAGAAAAAGAAAGCGAGACCCCTTTTATGGCAGGAAGCAGTGCGGTGTGGGAAATGTGGTGTCAATTGTGAATGCGGTGTCACTTCTGAGAAACCCTCGGAGCACTTTAGATTCCCATTTCCATTTCATTATCGATGCAGTTGGGATCGCCCTGTGTGCCTGTGCCGTCCCGTCCTGGATGACGTGATTTTGTGGTGTTGTTGTTGTTTGTTTCCTCTGATTTAACCCTGTCAAGCTTTTCGCCCAAGACAATTTTCCCCTTGGGGATATTATCTTATCTGGGGACTCCTCTCGGGCAGTTTATCTTATCTTATCTTATCTTATCTTATCTTATCTTATCTTATCTTAACAACAGTATTGCTGGCTTGACACATATGGTCTTTATACCACACAATCCTATTTAATAATGATAATAACAATACTTATAATGGTATGTCAGTGTTTAAATATACTATATGTGTGAAAACGAGTAGGGTTTTCACTATTCAAGAACACAGAATGGCCATAATGCACAGTATCTGCAGGGGTGGATGTGGCTATTGATCAGAACACAGCCAGTGCACTTCCATGCACTTTAGTAATCGGGTTATTCCTCTCATACAGCAGTTATCCGATTTCTGAAATGCCATGTAAATGAGAAGGCCATCTTCCATGATCAGACTGAAGGGTTAAGAGACACCCGGTTAACACAGCTAGATTTGTGAATGGCTTTGTGTGCAGGTGCAAGAGAGGAAAAATGGAAACGATAAACAGGGAGAACGAAATCTTCGCTGGCTTCTTCAACATCGTCATTGAAGAACTGATGGAAATGAAGGGGAAATAAAAGGAAACTGCTTCACTTATTAGTCAAACTATAGAAAAAACAGCTGCCGCTTGTTGCTGCCACACCGAACAAGAGTCCGAGTGTGAGATCTCCAGTCTGTGCTCAGTTTTGGAGTGAAAACTGAAATCCTGCTGGACTTTTAAGACTCTCCCAAATCTTCAAACGCCCAGAGGAGACGGGAGATAAGAACAACTGAAAAAAAAAAAAAGAAAGAAATCAAATAATGCAAAAAGTATTGGTCATCATCTAGTATTTTTCATGGTGAAATACATCATCTTAAGTAAACATTTCCATTGGGTTTTTTGGTGTCACCACTAAATATCAAAGACACACACTTTGCTTAAAGCCCCTTTAAGCTCAGTGAGCGTCTTTACCATTTCGGAGCTCCTTCCATTTTGCGCAGGCCGACCCGGTCCCTCTCCGTCCAGCGTCCACAGCCGTGATGCGTGGCCTCGGGGGTCACACTGCCAAGCCCACGTGTTTACCTTCCGCCGGAGATGGGCCGCTGTGATACGCCACGAGTGGACAGCCCATGAATCACAGGCGATGTAGAACCATTAGCGGACAATAGGATGAAACCAGGGGACATTACCCACAGAACTGCACACTGAGCAGCCAAACAGCAGATAACCCCCAGGCCAGTGTCGTTAATGGCATTCCTGCAGTATGTGTTCCTATATGTGACTCTGAGGAGAGGAGGAGGTACGCACGCTCCCCACCTGGGAATAAGTGTCAGTCGGGGCCAAAGCGAGGCGGAAAGGCACATCACAGCCGTTAAAGATGCCCGGTTGCATTAACAAAAACCGTGTGAGACGCTCATGGCTTTGGGGAGGACGGAGGACAAATCGGTTTCTGTCTGGGAGATGAATGAGAAGACTCGCAGGCGCGCTGTGAAAAATGCAAACTGCTGCTTGGACAGCCCGATATTAGGATGTCACATTACAACCTCAACAGAACGTGACCTTTTCACGATAATTGAGTCATACGCCGCCTCTCACATTGTCAATTGCTCACTCCACGCCTGCTCATTATTGTCAAGTTATTGGACAAAAATAAGTCCTCATCTGTCAGTCTTTTTAATAATAGACCCATTATAATCTGTTTTGTCCCCAGCCAATGGATGTCACGGCGCTAAAAAGGACGACCAGCCCACGGAGATCTCTGACGTTACTCTAAGGAAAGCCGCCGTAGACAAACAGGTACGGCCCGAGCCAAACTGTCACTTCTTTTTGCGCACTAACTCACATCGTTATGTTCCCGCCTTCAAGATGTATCAGGTGCGGAGCTTAAAGTAATGAGCTCCATATATTGAGTTAGCTGTTACAGCTGTCTCATAATGATTTCATGCATATGGTAAGCAGCTTGCCGGAGATAACGAGGCGATCCGCCGTCATATTTCACATTCTCCTGCGCCGGGCCTGGCTCGTTGCAGGGACACCGACTTGTACTTGTCTTCCATAAGTGCAGCATTTTCGTCTCATGATACGATTTGTGTCACGATACATTGCAGCGCTCCTAAAAACACACAAGCTACTGCGTTGCACCCCGGTGGACAGATGTTATGTGATAAATCGGACGCAAAAGCAGTTTGATTCAGACTAAGCTCATGCGCTTGCTCAAAGGTGCTTGAAGCGAAAAAAACATTGAGCTGACAGAAAATATGGATTAGGCGCTCAGATTCATTAAATTGAATAGATGATGATGATCTAGACTCCAGCATCAAGTTACACACAGTCTGAACGGTTTAGTCTCAGTATTCTCATTTAAATCGATCCTTTGCCACTCTGCACGGCGCACCTTCAACACAACACAAATAAAATGCATAAATGATGCTTATTGACACAACGTGCTCGAGAATCGGTGCATCGTGAGAAATAATATCACGATCACTGAGCTGATTCGATCGAGCGTCGGTGTTTCTGTGGCTTGAGGCTGCCAGGCT
>OMLB01054634.1:0-20912 GCA_900302555.1 Myripristis jacobus
ACGGCACCAAGAATGGACTGCAGGTTTGCAGGAGGGAAGGCTTGTCAACACCACCAACAACCCCCCACCGACAGCACCACCTCCATTAGATCACTGCCATACCAGAGAGGATGGCTAAAGCACTATGAGGGCACAATGTTGTAGAGATAGCCCCCTCATTGTAAACACATAAATCCTCCAGTGGGGCATCGTGACTCAACACGACCTGCTGTTGACCGATAAGTTGGTGGGCTTGGCTGCCAGAGCTGTTTGGTAAGGCTTACTTAAAGGAGCTGAAAGGCAAACTGAGCTGTCTGGCCAGTGGTTATGTACTTGTTCTGTGGAATATACACACAGTAAAGTACACACACACCACCATCAGAAACAGTGGCACTTTTAAAAATCAGAGACCACAGAACAAGCTGAAGCCAAATGACATCATCTCACCTGTAAGAGCTTCTGCACACAGAGAGACTGCCCATTTCTCGAAGCCAGATGGAGAGCATTTTTACCTAAAAGCCAATAAATGCAGCCATCAGAATACGATATACATCCATAATGTAGAGTACTAAAAGCATTTGTAATGGAAAATCATCATATGACTGACAACTCAAATCTAATGACAAATAAAATCAAAATCACTAATCATTTATCATTCAGCCTGCAGCACTAAATATGTACTATTTAGGCAGACTTATTACCCAAATGGAAAGCCTGTACAATGAATGATTTCAATTGGTACAATGAACCTCCAAGGAAATGTACATGCTGCTACAAGCTTACACAAATAAAAATGATCACATAATACAGAAATATCATCTGAAAAATGTTTTATAAAGGTTAAATATATAAAAGATTATGTGTGCCTGTGCCATGTGTACAATTTTCTATTGCTTTTTCATAAAATCCAAAATTAAAGTACAACTTTCATCTCTGCTTCAAAAGTTTTTCCATTTCAATTGTGTTTGAAAAAAGGATGTATCAGCTCATGGCTCTAGTTCATGATTCTACCAAATTTTACCTCATATTTTAGATTATTATAACAAAGAAAATTTGTGCATGTGCTACTAGGAAACAGGGCACTGACAAGACCAATTGTCTTCCCATTGTCACCATTTCTAAATCCCAAAAGAGATGATTTGGCACCCTAAATCCAATTTCAGTAATAAACTGTAGAACTGTAGAACAAACATGCAGGGTAGAAATTACATATACAAGGGAAAGCAATAACCTTAAAAAAATTAACACATGGTGCAGTTTTCCCCCTCTTGTTTTGATTTTATGCAAGGTAGTTTTGTTAAACTGAAATAACTGATTTGCATAACATATTGACTAATAAAACACTCAATGTGTACCAAGGGTACCAACTAGGATTTGTTCTAACTTCTTTCCCACTAGTGGATACTGGCAGTAAGCCTTCCAGAAGAGCGAGTCTACAATCAGCAATACTTCACCCTCGACTGCTGCCATATTGGTTGTTTTCTGTTTTGTTCATGAAGCGGTTTGTCATGGTGCACATTTTTGCATTTGTGGCTACATGTTTCCAACATTTTCCACTGCTTCAGGCAGCATATTTGGTCATGCTCATCTAGAACAAACTGGAAAGAATTGTTGAGTCAGAGACTCCCATGAATCACCTATGGTGGTCCAAAGTCATCCATAAATAACTTTGACACAAGATAGAGTACAAACACCTAAATACTGTGGGCATTTGTGTGCATCCTACTCATTTCATGTGGATTACATGAACTTTAAACTTTTGCCTCTAGCCTGTTAATATTTGAGCATGTCAGGTAACACCAAGGGGCACAATGCAAACTAGGGTTGTGACATTATTATCATGGCAAAGGCAATACAAAAAATGGTTGCCAAACAACATGTGGGTGGTCCACTGACCAGGAAATTAAGATTCTCTGGGTTGATTACTCAGTTTGTTTTGTCAAATGTACATGAGCATATATAAACATACTCTAGCTGGAGAGTACTGCTTCCAATGATGATCTGAATGTGTTTACTGTCCAACTCACCAGTAGCATCAGTTGCTGTGACGTCAACATTGTGTCCCAGGATGAGACTGAGACAGTCCAAGTGTCCTCTTGTAGCAGCCAAATGAAATCTGAAGACAGAGCAAGAGCGTGAGGGACAAGAGGCAAAACGGACTGGTCAAGAGTAAAAGCTTAGAGAGATGGAGAGCGTGAGATGGAGTGAGACAGCGAGGAGTAGACGGTAAGGAGTAGGCAAGTGAAAAAGTGAAAGGGTGTAAAGAGAACTGGGGTGAGGGTGAAATTTAAGGACAAGAGAAGGACTGTAAATTGATGCCTGGCTCCTTGCTATCAGCAGGATCAGCATTCTGAAAGCGTTTAAGCAGAAACCTTAGAGTTTGTAACTACGACAAGGCAGTCCAAGAGGCACTTGTACATTTATTAACCCACTGTGCACATGTGAACATGGCATCCAGATGGAATGAGGCCATCAGATGCTAAAAACATAGAAAATTCTATACCTGTAAACATGGGTGCACAAGTGGTAGCAGTTTGCTCAGCTAATCTCATTTCATCCATTTCTGTCCCTTTCACTTTCCTATCTCTTAGCCCTTTCTGTCTATTTGGAAAGTGATCAGTCGAAGACCAGTTTACATTGAAAGAATATACAGAGATTTTGTCAGTTCAGCTCAAGCATCAACTTTCTATTATGAAACAATTACAATCACTGTTGGCAAATTCACTGTGCTCAGTGTTTAGTGTGCTACAGTAGTTTTTAAATGATGCAAAGCTAGCTTGTACCATGCAGCGAACATACAGAATGTGGTGAAGCATTAGCGTGAATGACTACAGTTAATTTAAGTACTGGCCTTATTACATATCCATTATCATATTAACAAACCTTTAATTTATTCATTAATTTTGCCAAAAGTTACTGTATTCATTTTTCAAACCCTTACTTCATTCGGCAACTTCCCATAGCACACACTTAAGCACCTGCATGCTAACATGTCTAATCAGGACTTTGATTTGTAATAGCTGTTTAACCCTCTCTGATTTATCCCACAGCAACACTGATGTCTCTAGCTCCAAGGTCTACAAAACACTTGCCTGTAAACCAATCTTAGTCTGTCACTGATCAAGCCACAGGAACCTGTTTATGCACTAACCCCGAGGTATCCGCCAAGGAGACAGCGAGGCTGTCACCTCTCCAGTGGCATGGGTATTAAAAGCCGTGTTGATGGCCAGGAGATGCTGGTTCTCTTGGGAACAGCAGAGGGCCTTGACCTCTCCGGGCAAACACAGTGTAGGAAACAAACTAGAGCTATCCGATTTGGGGGATAAAAGATGAGAGTCACCAAGCACAATTGTTACCCTGGCAAGGGATTTTGCAGAAGAGCGCCTGAGGAATGCTTTTAAACAATATCAAAAAAAATAAACTGCTGCAAAGATTAATGGGTGCAGTGGGTTCTCTCATGACTTTGTGTGTTGAATAAGGATCTAGTCACAAGGCTGAATGAATGACATAATGGCACAAGAGCTACAAGGGCTCAAAGTGATTTCTCTCTCTCTCTTCATGTCCTAGGAATTATTTCTTATAATGCACCAGTCTGTCCAAGCACAGTGGCCTGGCTAATCAGGTTGATAATCATATGCAGTCACATTTGCATTATGACTTTGTGCAATGAAACAAATCACGGCCTAACCTGATTTCAGAGATAAATAAAGTAGAAATGCACATTAATAGAGTAGGTATACAGTAATACAACTCTACAAATCATACTAACACTGAAAACTTGTGAGACAGCAGCGAGTCTGGGTTTCAGAGGGCGCACTCAGCTATGTCATTTCATCTTAGCACCTGCTCCTTGAGTGGCTTTCAGGTTGACAGTCTACAGGATACGGCTGCTATTATTAGAGAGTAGACAGGGAGAGTAAAGCAGAGAGTATATGTTGGTAGCTGACCCATGCATGATTATGTGTCCCTCTAAAACCAGCACAATCAAGGTACTCCAATGCGCATACTGTCATCAAATACAGCCTGGAACTGAGCGATAAGTAATCATGCTACATGACTGGCACATGCAGCTGACCATAACTCATAACTCTAACTTTCATTTCCTATCTTAATAATATGCTGCCACATCTCATTTATTGATTCTTCTCATTTATTTATTCCTAACATTGTTAATATTGCTTTTATTGCCTATTTTGGCAAACTATTTTATGCAGTTTTACGTGTTAATGCTCTTGGCATTTCTCCACTGTATTTTATTATTATCATTATTATGCTGACAATGTCACTACTGTTATAATTTTTCTTTTTGTGTTAAGTCTATTGAGTTGCCTGGCCATAAAATGTGCTATATAAGTGAAGTTTTACCGGACTTAATCTTAACCTTAATTCAGAGAATGCAAACATCAAAACCTCAATATTGGTCACAAGAATAGGCTGAGCCTCACAAAGACCCAGCAGTGAAACTCACTGCTTGTCATTCTAAAAAGAGAGTTCAAGCACAAAATTCATAACTGCAAATCCTCAAACAATGGCACACCATATTATTTTTAGCCAATGTCGTAATTTCAAAATGCAGGGCCACAAAGAGTAACTGTCTAAATTGGTGTGCTGTTGTGTGACTTTCTTGTGTTGTTAAGCCCTTGTCAGCAATCAAAACTGCAAATGAGCAGGTGTGGTGGGGGGGCTTACCTTGCTAGCATCCCGCTAATAACACAGTGGAGATAAACAGTTTACTCAGCTGGAAATCTCAATAGAGCGGTTAGAGCTGAATTCATTAATTGAACATGGTGAGGCTAATCCAGGGCACACCAAATTATACATTGGGGATAACAGTTTGTAATTACTTTCCCCACAGAGGCCCGTGATTATAAGGGACTGTTATTCTACCAGCCTTTGCTGGCTTTAGCAGAGACCAGAATGCCACAGACACATGTTGCCTATGTGTGTGGCCCACTGGACTATATGAGGATTTGCTGAGCGGTTCAGTTTTGTTTTTACTGGATTTAGCAAAAGTATGATCTCTGTCTCTACAGGCTGAAATATGTTAATATGTTGAAAACTGCATAAAAAAAAATCTGGTTTGTTTGTCCTCAGTCAGAACAGTTAATGTGACAAGTAAGCACTGAGTGACGAGGCTGACTGAGTTGGTGTACAATGAACTCTGGACTGTCTCTGCAAAGTGAATGGATGTGTGTGATGACAGCTAAGGCACCGCATTTAGTCCTGACAAATTCTGGCACCTTATTATGAGACCAGACATTTTTCACGGTGTGTGTATATAATTGTTTGCTTGTGTTTATTTACATGCACCCATGTGTGCAATCATTGGTCTGTTCAACAGTGCCATGGGACAATTTCACTGCTAAAAATACACCACTTTGGCTTCTGGATTCTGGATGTTGTAACAAAGCCTAGGTCAAAATAAACCTGAAACACTGATCACTGAGCAGTAACCTCTTCACATATGTGGGATTTAAGTGAGCAGACCTGCCTTTGTAAAATACTAGTGTTGGAATCCGTTTAAATGTAGCTCCAGAGGAGAAAACACGTCAGACTTGTTAGCATCTTTTTACCTAAAGCTCAAGATGGTCAAATGGGTGATGTTTTTTACGCAAAAATATTTCATCTTATTGCAGTGGTGTGGCCATTAGGATATGCTCATTGGTGACTCAAAACTAAATATAGGTCTACAAGAGATAGCCTACATGAGAAATTATTGTCTTGGCTGGTCCATTTTGCAACATTCCAGTATTCCCAATGCAGATTTAAGTCTGGGCTTAAAACCTAACCTATTTTTGCAAGACCAACCACTACTACATATTCCATCCTCTTCTTAACTCTACACACTCTTCAACCAATCCTTATGGAGGGTGGATATCCAGCCCTTCACAGAGCAAAGCAAACTCAATATGAATCCAGGGTTAACACTGCAGAATCCTCCCATCTAAAACGTGGTACTCTGGCATGTCAACTGACCTTGATAATAGCCTGCAGCTGGGCCTAAATGGATCACTTCATGTTGCACACACAAGAGCAGATCAAATCTGTATTTGCAGGGAGTCATTTCCTGTGTGACCACCATATAAACAGCTCCAGGCCAAAGTGGTCAAGCCATGAGTGACCACAAACATTCTTTACACAAACTCCCAACTCCTACACTGATTCCAGAGGCAGAAAAACACTGAAGAGGAATTTCTGGAAATAAATATGGACATATAATGAGGCACAACTGAGGCAATGGGATCTATATGTAGGGTTACTGGATGAGGGAAGTATTCTGAAACTGGGGTTCAAAAGGATCTCCATTGTAAGACAGGTGAAAACTTCTGTCAGAATAAGATAGACATCATTCTAGAGGAATTCCCTATCTGTAAAAATATAATGTGGGCAAATGGGTCACCGGTCTGTCCTGGGGAGATCACTGCATGGGATACTGCATGTGTGCAATTAACTTTGTCTCACTTATATCAGTATGTTTGTGAATGTGTATAATATATGGATTGTGTACATACATGCCTAAATGTCTGACATGACATGACATGACATGACATGTTTGAGTATGTCTGAGTGTGTGCACGTGTGTGAGAGTGTGTGAACTCACGCAGAGCGCCCCTCCACATCCAGCTTGGTGGGGATGATGCCTTTTTTGCTCAGAACAGCGGCCACCTTGTCCACCTCGCCGCGCTCCACTGCCTTCATCAGCCGATCATCATACTTATTCCAGTCTGTGTTCTGGTGATAACAGAGGAATGTTAAATGTATGCACACAGACACACACACAAAGGTTTCTCAAACCAAATAGATAAATCAAAGAAAAATTCTGACATTCATACAGAAGGAAAATCCTTTAATCAGGTTTCCATTCTCTCTGTTAAGTAACAAAACCAGTAAACACAACTCAAGACACAAAACCAAACAGAGACGGACAATTTGCTTGGCAATAATGCAAGTTAGAACTCACATCAATTTTGCCAAAAATGTGCAGTGTATTGCAGTAGCATTAAAGATACCAATGAGTGTTTGCACATAAAACATGGCAGGGCACACTGAGGGTAAGAATTAACCTCTAGGCAGTACACAGACTCTTAGTGGCCTTAAGTTGAATGGCCAGAAATGAATGGAGGGCACTCATGTGTTTGTTATATAATCTCCCCCTGTTTCAAGCACAGAATATGCCCCACTTTGATTCAACCACAAACCATTAGAGAGTATGTAATTGCAGAGAACCAGAAATTAACAGTACTCACTAACAAGGACAAAACTGGTCACTGGTTATAAATTAGTGAATACATCTATCCAATATTCCATGCAGTTAAGGTAGATCAACATCTTTGGGTCCATTTGAGTCTTACTGTCTCCAAGAAAAAACAAAATCCCAAACAATCCCAACCATAAAAATTGCTTTTGGTGATGGTGTGCTGATTTCACAAACTCTGAAAATATCCAAAATACAAAAAAATACCTACAAAGTGCATGGAGGTGCATTTCAGCCAGCGGCTCATCTTGGGTGAGTGAAGCTGGTCCTTGCACAGTGCTACTGCAAAGGTTGCCACGGTTCCGGTTGACAAAAAATAAAAATAATGAAAAAAAAAGTCAAAAATAAAATTCCTCTCAGACTCTAAGTGCACTCAGCCAGTGAGTGCAGAAATTGTTGGATGAGAGGATGAGGTGACAGTCTATACTGCAGTGGAAGTCCTCTTTCGGAAGAGCAAACCTCTGGAGGTTTTCTCACTCAAGGAGTAGCTAGTAGTTTCGGAAGGGTTTTGTAAGCATTCTCCCTTTGCTCCCAGGCTCTGCCTGTAAGCTCATCACTGCACAGCAGTTCAGTTGAGGGCTCAAGGGAGGAGAAGGAGGAGAGGAGGAGGGAATGGAGGTGGAGAAGCAGTAGGGCCAGCCCTGCCAGCCCTGGGACCAGCCCTGGCCGGCTACTGCAGCTCCTCCTCAGGTGAAAAGTCAACTCAGCCTGGCTATCTCTCTCTCCTCCCCAAAGTTCCTTCCCAGTATCCTCCTCCTTTATCTTCAAAACCTTCGGTTCTGCTCAGTCCTCTTTTCTTTCTTTGCCTTTTCCCCAATCCTATGCAATTTTGATTCTCTCTTCTTCACTCTCAATCTGCTTTCTATAAAAGCTCCCAGCTACTTGCTCGGTAGAGCGAAAGAGCTCCTCTTTCCCTTTCTTTTCTCCTCTCTGTCAGTGGACTCCAGCGTCTTTGCCCCGCCAAATGGCAAGGTCAGTCAAGCCCACTGGGGTAAATATGTGAGCTCTCCCAGGTCTAAAATATCACCCCCTCCCCGGTAAACAGCGGTGGTGCAGACAGCCCTGTAGACTGGTTACCTCTTTATTTTTTGACCCTCCAACCTTTCTGCAGTGACAGATAGGAAGACGGGGGCTAAGAATACATTCTGTACATGCCTGTGCCATGAGTAATAGCTTTAGTGTCTATCACCACTGCCAGCATGAAACAAGGCCAGCCAAAAAGACCTTGCTTATATTGCCATCCCTCTCCGTGCTCCCTGCTTGCCTTCATCTGAAAATATTAATGTCAGAGGGGGATTATGGTTTGCACATTTGAAGTGGTCCTGGCACTGACCCTTATGGGATACTGCTGGGCCAAAGGCTGCTGCTGTTAACCCATCTGTCTAAATTGGGTGGTGCGGCACCAAAGCCCCCTGATCCTAGCTGCACGGTAGCAAGATTAGGTGTCAGCCTTTTACAATCAGCTGTCTGAGACTGCAGCCCCACCACACAGAATCACTACACTGCCTCTCCACTTACGCTTACACCTCGGTGGTAAACACTGCAGAAGATTACTTAGCTCTATTTCTGATGAAAGACGTCACTGGAACTGTTTTTATGAGGCAAAACATCACAGGAAAAGAATTAGGCACAGAGATTGAGGGAAAGGAGGGGGAGGCAGCAGGGGACCCGTTTAATTTACACACCGTGCATCAGCTCCTTGTGGGCTTGAATTACTGTCCGCTGCCAGACTGGCGTTAACGGAACGGCGCTGATATTCACAAACATGCAAAAAGGCCTCCTCCACATGACATGTCATATGAAGAAGTGGGTGTCAACTTACTAAAACTGCTCAGCCTCGCATGGAGACAAAGGCGCCAAAATGGGACCTGGCCACAGGGCATACTGTACAACAGTCACATAAATATCGCATGAGGGCGTGTTTGTGTGAGTTTGTTTGGAAATCTGTTCATGTGCTAGTTTATAATTGGCCAGTTAGCATGTAAGTTCTCTGTCTGAGAAGCAAACATATCTCTTCTGTGTAGTATGCAGTCAAGATATATCACTCATTTTCAAGCATGAAAAATTACACTGCTCAAATAATGGTGGCAAATACAACATGTTAAGTGTTTACCTCTAAGGTTTATTTTAAATTGAGTTGAATACAACGCAACTGAACTACACACATCTACCAAACTTTCCAACTTAACACTGTGACCTTGTTTACACAGCGCTAAACATCCCGACACTTGATGAGCCACATTAGGCTTCTATCTATCCACACCGTTACACTGACTGTCTCGCAATACTTCACTTAGTGACTCGTATCATCTTCAGGTCAGGATTTCTATCACTTTCTACAGGCTGTAGCTCATTGCAACACCTCTGTATCCTTCCTTCCCACTGCCCCTGGCCAGACTAATGAGTCTCTAATGTCATGACAGATTAAATCACCAGTAGGAAATACCTAACTGGGGCATCTAAGAGCAGTGAACCAATGGAGGTCAAGACCAAAACATAAAGCTCTTTGCCAGTATGTGAAGTGATAGTGGTGTCCATGCCAATCTGCAGTTATCTACTGGTTCATGAAGTTATGGCTGTGGGATGATAGTGATCGTAGGGGACATCTGTGAAGAGACTTACAGCATGTCATGAAACATCAACCTTTGGTAACTGTAGAGGTAGAGGAACTGAGAGACACTGTCTGTACTGTCTACTGAACTAGACAGACCCTTTTGCAGTGCTTGCAACTCCTTTGGTTTGATGCTTTAAATTTAGGGATGAGAAAGTTATTGCAATCCTGCAAAAAAGAGAGGAGGGACATTTTCACATCTGATTTACTTATTGTAGCTGATTCCAAATATTTAACCCTTTAATTTTGTCCATTTAATGAACTGAAAACACCAAACTGCTCAATAAGGATTTGTGAAGCTTGGATGTGTTCATGTTAAGTGAGAATGCAACAGGTCTGAAGACAGGAAAGCAGCAAGTTGGATGGATGGATGGATAGATATATAGATGGATGGATAGACAGACAAACAAACAGATATAGATACACGCGCGCGCGCGCACACACACACACACACACACACCTCAACAGGAAGTGATCAGAGCTGAAAGACCAGACTCACAAATACACATCTGTATCATCAATCTGTACTTTATTGAGGAGAGCTGCATTTATTTTTCTTAGTTTTATTCAAGTTTAATGTGTGTGAGTGTGGGTGTGGGTGTGTTTTGTCCAATAAAAAAAACTGACCTACCTAACCCCATATGTGTATTTATAAAGTAGGATTTGTTTAACAGTTGGGTAACAGAAAGCGTAACCAAACCAATTAAGTACTGCAACATAGTAGTAAATTACAGATGAGAAGACGGCCAAAGAGATGTGAACTTGTGACATCTGACAACCCATATCACTTTTAACCACTCAACATGAAAACTAAACCTTGTGGCCTGTGGATAGGCCAAAACAGGGTTGCCAATTATGTATCTGTTTATATTTTCCATTCATCCTCCAAGGTATTGGTTTGTAACATAAACATAGTTGCAGGCTATCTGACTATCTCAGTGATGAGCTGATTTATCGGTGGAACATCCCCTGGCAGTGACAGGCCAAAACTCGAGCTGCATCAGCAGTGATGATAAGAGGAATAGGAACCGGCTCAAATACCAGTGACTGTGCCATAGAAATTTCTAGTAATTATGCGTGAGTCACAGCTGTTAACCAACAAGGAAATTTTAAAATAAGCAACGCAGGAGCATACTGCCAAGTGCTCTGTGATTCAGTAGGGATGGGTCATGACGTTTGAATTTCGAATAGTCATGAAATTATACAATTTAAAAAAAAAACCCTGAATAGATTATGCGACTCTCTTTTTGTCTTGATATATTTTCTCTCATTTTTCTAGTGCTTGGTAGAAACATGTTACTAGCCAGAAGTTGGCGATAATGTACCTAAAAGCTGGCTGCCAACTGACATTAAACAACAAAAGAAGATACTAGGTGCCAGAAAAGTGTCTGAGGCATGTTCAGTTTGACTCTTTTCCACATGAGGAAAAGATTTTGGTAGGATTTGCTACAGTGCTGTGAGATGGGCTAGATTCTACTGCACAAACAGGAGAAACATGCAAAAGGTGGGGGTGGAGGTGTCTTCAAAGAATAGTTGAATAGTTCCGAGTGAAATATCAAATAGTGTTTTTGCTTTAAATGCCCATCCCTACTATTCAGACTGTTTATCAATGAAGTGAAAACAACTGAATCCAGCCTGCTGGATTAAATTGGGCCTGCCCTCCATCCCACCATCCCTGTATATAACCCTGTGCCTGTATTTTCATGGGGCCAGTTGATGGGGACTTTGTCATTCTCTTTTTTGTCTGGCCCCTCGTCAGAGACCTCGCTGTTTCGGGTGACCCTGACAGGCGTTATATGCTCTGGACAGCACTGCTCCCAGGGTCACAGGGTCAAACAAACCCCTCCACCACAATAGGGTTGCAATTCCAGGAGGGGTGGTTCCAACCTCACAGGTTATAGTCGTGATCTCTGGGTAGTGACCAAAAGAATGAGACTGCAGATACAAGCGGCAGGAATGAGTTTCCTCCACAGGGTGGCTGGGCACACCCTTAGGGACAGGGTGAGAAGCTAGGGTGAGGAGTAAAAGAACAAGTGGAGAGGTGAATAAGTGACATGAAACACTAGGCTTGCAGACAATCTATCATTATAGGACAGGTAAAAACTATGATTTCACATGCACGTCACCTTTGGAGTGGGCCAAGCCACCACTGATGTTTCAGGTCCGGAACCAGAGGAATAAAGAGAAACTCCTATTTTAGTATGCAAACAAGGCAGTGGCTAAATGTCTGGATAGCTATATAACAAGGCACCGCTCTTGTGGAGCTGAGAGCTGTATGCAAGGGGCCACTTTGACAGTCAGACAGACATGCCCCCCAGTGGTGAACAGAAAAATTACAAATCCCATTTAACCAGCGCTATCCAGGACCCAGAACAAAGGGGGGTAAAAAGAGACTATGTCATCAATCTAGGCTCTCTTTCATCCTTACACAGTTCCTTGCATCTTTGTGTTGTTGATTCTTCAATAATAACCACAGTTGTGCTTACTGCATGGCTTTTAGAGGATTCACAGCAAAATTACAAATGATTTAAGTGTCCTTATGAACTCCAATGGATGATTAAAATGTAATTCTAGTGTTAAAAGTAATTTCCAAACCCTTCCAGATGTATTCAATTCTGATGTGAATCTCTCAAACAGGCTAAACTCACTGAGAATGAGGTCAGAACTGTAACTAGTCCAGCTGACACAAATACCCCAACAGATGGCTAATGACCTATTACAGATTTGTTTTAAGATACTTGAGTAGAGTATGGATCCATTAACGAATTTGTGGCAAACCCCTCAAGGTAAACTGTAACTTTGGTAAGTTCCCTATTGGCCATTCAAGTTATCCTCACTCATAAATCCTTTATAGATCCAAAATGGAAAGTAGTCTGGCCAGCTGCTGGGTCACACTTTTTTAGATGACCCTTGGCACAGAGGGCAAAGCTTTTCCTTGCTATTTTCTTCTACTTCCGATGGCTGCCACCAGGGAGGGGATCAGCTTTCTTGCGACCCCACCCCTGTGACCTTTGCCCCTGTCAACTACACTATGAAGAAGAAAGGACCATAATTACTGAATTTGTTCCTTTCAAGAGAAGAAAGAATAAAAGATCATTAGTAGCCATCTGAAGAATCCAATTATCTACTGTTAATTTGGAAAAACCTTTGTGAAGCTAATGCTTTAATGACTTCTACTGCCTTTACCCTGATAGACTTGAATGATTTTATCTAAATACGTTCAATGAGTTCTTCAAAATCACTGAAGAACTCTTTCAAAGAAGTAAATTGTTTTATCTAGAAACAGACTGAATTTAAACATATGCTCAAAGAGGACTCACAAGAAACAATGTTATCAGTAAAAGGAAACGGTAAATGCAATGCATGTTTCTCAAGTCTGAGTCATGATGATTAGTTGATGAAGTTCATTAAGATGATATAATATTAGCATACACAGGAGAAGCCTACATATGCCATAACATTAATGAATTGCGGAAGCCTTTAGATCAAGATGAGCTTCTAGTTTCAAGACATTAACTATCATCTCTATAAATTAAGCATGCCTCTAGCTTAATCATCTGGGGGTTGGATATGGCAGTTTCATAATGACACTGACATATTATGAGAGGAGAGATTAAGATGTGAGAGTGATATGAATAAACTGATAAAAACTCATCTCAATCTACTGTTACTTCACTTTCAAAAGTTAATTGTACAAATGACTTTGGAGAAGAGCAAAGTCATATTTCTAAGCAATATTTCATTATATTATGTGATTCACCTTGCTTTCCTCCCCATTTCCAAACTCTGCCCCATTTTTTTAAACAAAGGCCAACATGTACAACTAGTTCTCTACATGACTGTTCTGGGGGAACAAAATCTATCCAGTGTGAGTCCAAAAAGTGTTAAATTAAAATATCTAATCAATTTCATAATAAATCTAGGGCAAAAAATCTGGTAATTTTGTGAAGGCATTTCAGGTTTCTCTGCTTCCTCTGTAGCTTTTGTATGGGGTTGGAAAAACAACCTTTGCCTGTAATGACAGCAGCCTCACTCACACATTTTAATAGCCATCATTGAACTAACAATGTTCCCCAGTTGGAGTATTAAAAACAAGCAGGGTTATTGGTTTTGGCTGTAGGTGGGCACTGGTATGGCTGGTATTATTCCAGCTGGCCTGATGATATGGTGATAGAGGGCCCAAAAACAGAGGGCAGACAGCCATGGAGCCACAAGCTGAATTCCTATCAGCCAGTAAGGAACCATTAAGGTCACTATGCACAGAGGCTTCAATAACAATGATAGGGTTTTGTTATTTCTAACATTTCAGACCACTACAATTTGTGTTTTCAATGCCCTGGCTACATTTTCCATGACAATATATGCAGAGTGTCATAGGACATTTGAGTGCTCCTGAGTAATTAAAAAGAGAAAGGCAGAAAGAGTGGAGTTTACACTACTGTTGCTGATCCTTGTGACAATGGTACCTGTTTTTTCAGAGTAACACTGATCAGCCTGTATTATGAGACTGGAGAAAGTGAGGATTGATTTCAGACAATAAGATCATAAAGCATTACTGGGGAAAACACCACAGCAAAGGAGTCATCTGTCTTCCATACCCATATTTGGTGAAAGCAGAAACTGTCAGGGCATGCTGGTACTTGGGCACAAATACTTGTGATGATGCTTGTTTGGCCAGTACATGCAAGTCATCACACACAGACTGCAAAAGGGCAAAGAATGCAATTTGAGACTGTCAAATGGTCTAGACTTCAAGACCAGGCATACACTGGAAACCATTTTTCCCCACAATCCTAACCACTGTCTTAAACGAAAGCTGTTCAATGATATCACCTACATCATTTCATTCCCTGTAACTATACTTGACTATCAGAGGGTACAAAAGTGTTATGCAATACACTGCATTCCATCAACCATCCAGCAGCAAATTCTGCATACAATCACATTTACCATGCCTGTCATGTCAAGATGACAGTTCATTTGATATTTGAATGAGTGACACAGATGAGCTGCTATAATGATCGGGAACAAAAGAAAGCCACATTCCAGTGGAGTAACATGCAGAGCAGGTAATAACTTGTCCCTTACACAAGCTAAATGCTCCACCCCGTCTTTGCCTATGACCAAACTCTGACTAAACAGATGTTCTGGAAAGTCTTTCAAATACAACGGACAATACACCGTAATTGCAGATAGATTTATTATCAGCCCAGAGGCACTAACAGGTAAGCCACAATTTTAAAAACTTTTAGGAAACAGCAACACTGGGGTGCGTAGCAATAGACTGCAGATGTTGTCACACTGTCCTTCATCCACATCAGCAAAGAGAGCCCTCCAGTCAAGTTGTCTGCCATGTGTGTTTCTTATCAGCCAGCCTTAAAAGACCAGTGTCAGCACTGATAAACAAACAAACAAACACATTATTTCTTATGCAAATGTCTTGCTGAACCTGCTGCTGGTGCTAGAGCTAAGGTCATGGGGTCACCAAATTCCTAACTTTCATCTTCTACACACCATCAGTGTTGTCCCCAGATCTCATGACAATGCTAAAACATTTTGAGAAATCAGTGTGCAATATTAACGATTTGACCTCTTGGCAGTGCTAGAGGGAAGGTCATAGGGTCACCAAAATAGACAGATTTCATTCTTTACCCAATGTGAGTGCTGTCACAAAATTTCAAGTCCTACAGCCAACACTACAAGCATAACCACTGTTACATTTTGGCCTGTTGGTGATGCTAAAGGAAAGGTCATAGAGTCACCCAAACTGCCAGGTTTAATCCTCTAGGTAACATGCTGTCACCAAATTTCATGGCAATGGAAAACTTTTTGAGATGTTACTCTTCAACGTTAACAATTTGAACTGCTGGTGGTGCTAGAATGAATGGTCAGTGTCACCAACATGGACAGATTTCATTCCTAACATGCCAGCTAGCATGAATGTTGTCACCTAATTTAATGGCATCCACCAGATAATGTATATCCTACACAAGATTAAACATTTCACTAGGTGGTGGCGCTATCAAGGAAAGGTTGTGGGGTCACCAAAAACACCAGATTTCATCATCTGGCCAACATGAATGTTGTCACCAAATTTCACGGTGATCTAGCAAATATATTGAGAAATTGCATTGATTGACTTGCTAGTGGTGCTGGAGGGATGGTCACAGGTTCACCAAAACAGACAGATTTCATACTGTAGCCAACATGAATGTTGTCAACACAATTCACAAAACAAAACACAAAAATTGGAGATATTCAACATTTATGTTGGCTAATTGCTTTAAAAAAACAAACAAAAAAAAAAAAAAACCTTTCACAATCATGTTTTAGCATGGTGTTGAGTAACATGAAGTACAAAAGTGAACGTAGCAATTGTTTAGGAAAATAAATAATAATAAATAAAGGTTGCTGTTTTTTGCTAAATATCCTTTTCTTAAAACACATTTGCCATACAGGCCTATGCAAAGTGCACAGGCTGCCAAAAATATACCGACATTCTCAAACACTAGACTATAGCAGACCACCTGGAAGGATGTCTGTAAATCAGAGGCACAGTTGTTCCTAAAAGGCTCTCTCCCCTGACTTTGTCAAAGTAGGGTTCTTCCATGGTATCTTATTCTGACTGACTTGACCCCAGCTGACGGCAGTGTACTGGCAGATTTTATAGTCTTTAGTAGCGATTTTCAGCCTTGGTCCTTGTGACTCGGCATCATCCTGGTTTTCTATCCTACCAAGTGGTTAGATACCCCTAGCGTGCTGAGTCTCAATCAGTTCCTGATTAGATGGCTAGAGTGAAAACCAGTAGGCTATAGGGCACGGTGTCCATGACAGAAACCACTGGCCTTTGGGAGCAATTTTACCACTACTATTGGTCTAAATGGACCTCCTTTTGGCAGAAGACTATCCTTGCTGTTTTCTGTTGTGTCAGAAGCAAAGCAATAATTTGTCTTAGAGTAGTTATTATTCTAGTCGTCTCTGGCTGGATGACAAAGTTTAATATGCATGTCCCCAAGCATTGGCTAACAAAATGCTTCTGCTATCATCAACATCAGTAAATGTATCATGGCAGCATACAGAGGGCTTCCAGCATTATAAAGCACCCTCTAAAAGCCATATTCCTGATCCTCACAACGGATAAATAGTTTGAAATTGATGTGGTTAATTCCTGTGCTGGATCTTGCATGGATCTTTATTAAATATATCTTCATAGAGATTTGAATTACTACAGATCATATTTCCAGCAAAACTGAAGTCAGTTCCCAATTATATATTGTATATTTTGTACTTTTTTGGTATATTTTGGCTTGTATTTGCTGAAATTTTAAAAGCAGATGAAATCGAACAGCCTCTAACCAGAGCAAAGGAGGTATGTGTCAGGCTAAATTTTAAGAAAAAAGAAAAAACAACTCATTAATTGTCTATACAGCATGAAAATTTCAAAGAAATGGTGAACTGGAATCACAAAAGCAGTGGGACTTAGCACGGCTACCAAAAACGCAATTAAACATTTCATGCTTTGTATCTAAATTTGTACCTGTCTTTAGATGTGAAAACATCAGCATAAGTTTCACAAAATTTGACACTTCACTTCTCAAGCATGTATGATTTTATATCACTTGCGTTTCAACAGGAAACGCATTAAAAAAAAAAAAAAATCACATTACACACCCAGGAATTACACTAGAGCAAGTTGCCATAATTGGCCAAGGTTGTCCAGGATTGATCACCGTTCCACCAAGTGTTCAATTTGTGTTGACAACTGGTGACAGATACAGCGATAATCTGTTTTACGTTGGCTGTTACCCTTCACAAACCTTCTCCTTACCGCTTTCACTATGTGAATGGGGACATCATGGAAAAGGTAATTCCCCTCAGTTTAGATACACTTCTCTGTAAGATGATGGATGGGTGACCAGTGAGAATAGTGTTTGTTCTTTCTTAATTAGCCCTAAAAACAATTTAGTCTAAACGCATCACATCTATCAGTGGTACAGAAAAAAATTCGAAATGGCACAATAGGATCTGGTGGTTAAATAGCATTTCGTAGCCATTGCTTAAGAGGTGTTATATGGCTGTAGGCCAGTTTGCTGCTTTTCCTAAGTACATGGATGTTATTATTTATTAAAGGCCATTACTTATTAAAGGCATTTTTGCCAGTATTTGACTGATAAGAATTTGTAAATTTGTACACTAGACAATCCTTAAGAAACTGTTCAAGTAACATATGCTGAGAAACAATTTCAACAAGCAAACACAAATTCATGAATTACATACTATTTAAGTCAAATTCGGTTGCACACTGAAAAACTGCAGCTCATAGAATACTGGTAAAGACCACCAAAAAAATTCTCCATTTCTCTCTTCCTGTCTACCATCCATCCAATGGAGGGCAATGTGTCTTTGCAAAAATTACAAAACCAAAAACAGTTCTTACAACTTCAGTTTTCAGTAAAAGCAGAGACATTTTACCAGTCTTCACACAGACAGACAGACAGACAGACAGACACACAGACAGACAGACAGACAGACAGACACACACACACACACACACACACACACACACACACAGTCCAGCTTGATAAGGCTGAGATATTTCCTTCATCAGCAGAATCGTATTTACATGGGTTCCTGTTGCTCATCACGGCTGACTGTGTTGCTGAGGTCAGCCAGGGCCCACCCAAACTCAGTCAGTAAGCCCCTGCCCCCCTCTGACATGCCAGCCTCCCCAGAGATAGCTGGTAATCCCTTCACTAACACACATAAGAAAGCACAATCCCACATGCACACACACAGACACACATGTTGAGTATTATGCCCCCCACAAACTGGTCCTTCCTGATGGCTGTTCCATAGGGTGAGCCGTCTGCTCCATGCGGGTGCTAGCTGGTGCAGCATGGGAAAGCAGACGGGTAGCACTGCTGAGATGACCTCATGGCTATCCCCATGGAGCCAGACATTAATCCTAAAAACACAGATCGTCACGCTACCACCAACTCTATCACCAAAACAACAACCTCACGGCTAAAACAAACTTCTGGTGATCTTATCTGAGTTTAAATCCTATACTGAAGTAGATGTGTGTGAAGTTTTCTAGACTGAAATGTATACAGAAACAAATTAATATTTAAGTAGAAAAACTGCAGATTTAAGGAAGCTACAGTTTATTTCTGCAGCAGTGTCCCATCAATACTTGCTGGCTTTGTTCAGTCAGACTTGCTCATACTGCCTTCACGTATCAAGCAAATAATGAACTATTTGCACATGAATAGTGTTGAAAACTGTTTACACAAGAATTGTTTTAACCTTAGTCCACAATTATGTGATTCGTGTTTAAACCTTATGATTCATGAACTTGTGCAAATATTCATTAATTTCTTTAAGCGAAAAGCAGAGTTTAAAGGTTGAAATATGAAAATGCCATGCTTCATGCGCTAATTTGGGGAAATCTATTTATGAAGATGAAGTTTGAAATTGTTTCAACTCCAGCAAATCAGCATTATTTTGGCGAGGATACAGAGCCAAGATGGGTGGCAGGATCCCAAGGTGAAGGGGAGTGGAGAAAGAGCTTCAGAATGCCCTGAGCACCTTTTATGGAGTCGTGTGAAAACAACTGCATCCCCAGAATGTCACCATCTGTGCTCCTGAATCCCTGAGTGTGAAAATAGTTTGGTGTGCACAAAAGCACAGCTAATTTGTGCGCTCTTTTAACTGCACAAAGGTAGTTGTGCACAATTTAATCAAGTTACCCCCCCCTTTGGATGAGGTTTGAACAATTTGTGAACAATTCTGCATATTTCTCAAATGCAGAAGGCACATCCGGCCACCTTCAGCTAGCTGTAGGGATTTTGTAAACTAAAAGCAAAGAGAAGGAAACAGGGACATCAATGTTCACCGTGGAGTCCACAAGAATAATAAATGTAGAGCAAGATTTGAGAAAAAATGCAATGAATTGCTGCTTGCTGAATCAATTAATTCAGCAGATTCTTACATACAAAAAGACATACTTGCATAAAAAAAGCCTTCTATTAGCATTGTACTCCACAGCACATTTTTTTTTTTTACTATAGAATACAACCTTCATGTCCTGCATAATATGTAGTTATTAAAAAAGAGCAAGAATAAAAGATATGGTGGTATGTGAAAGGTGTTTTTTTGTTTAGTTCTGTCTATGCTAGTTTCCTTGGCTGAAATCATTGAAATTAAGATCTCTGTTGAACTTAGTAGTCCATTTACCAAGACTGTTGCCTTAGTCGTCTCTCTTTAGCACAGTCGATGACCAAGACAAAAACTGCCCACCCTCCAAACTCCTGTTCTGAGAGATGATTTATCAATTATTTCCCTAGCATTTAGGAGACATGGCTTAAAATCAGTAAACATAATACGGTTTGGCGAGGTGTTAGGGAGAATTAGAGTTAACGAGTTCTGTTGTCATTTTGTTGGTAGTACAAAGGGGTGTTAAGAACCAAGGCTTTTCAAAAGTTTCCCTGAGGTGGTCATGGGGCAGAGGGCCAAGATGGATTCTGACCCCTGTTTTTGCGACTCCACTTGGGGACACATTTCAAGTTTTTGCAATTTTCCAGACTGACTGACCTTCATTTCTTAAAGTAATGATGGCCACTCGTTTTTCTTTAGTTAGCTGATTGGTTCTTGCCATAATATGAATTTTAACAGTTGTCCAATAGGGCTGTCGGCTGTGTAGTAACCTGACTTCTGCACAACACAACTGATGGTCCCAACCCCATTGATAAAGCAAGAAATTCCACTAATTAACCCTGATAAGGCACACCTGTGAAGTGAAAACCATTTCAGGTGACTACCTCTTGAAGCTCATGGAGAGAATGCCAAGAGTGTGCAAAGCAGTAATCAGAGCAAAGGGTGGCTATTTTGAAGAAACTAGAATCTAAAACATGTTTTCAGTTATTTCACCTTTTTTTGTTAAGTACATAACTCAACATGTGTTCATTCATAGTTTTGATGCCTTCAGTGAGAATCTACAATGTAAATAGTCATGAAAATAAAGAAAACGCATTGAATGAGAAGGTGTGTCCAAACTTTTGGCCTGTA
>OMLB01054636.1:0-18910 GCA_900302555.1 Myripristis jacobus
CAAGACTGAGTTGTTTTGTTTTAATCAGTTTCGCCTGTAATCACACTGCTCACAAAGTTGGCAGGCGATGAGACTGGAGATGGGCCCGGTGCGGGTAAAATGACTTCCTGTCTTTCTCTCTCTCCCTCTCTCTCCCTCTCCATGGGCTGAGTCATAGCTCGGGAGCGGCTGTGCATATAGAGTGTGAAGACGAGGGGAAGTGAGCTCACTGGTGGGCTGACCCGGCCCTCTTGGGGCCAAATCACTGCCCGCTAATTAACCACAGAGTGGCCCCTCTTCCCAACAGCACCCAACAGGGAGACCGCTCACCACAGCCACTGAGCTGAAAGACCAAGTGGTTTTGTGTATGAACAAGTAATACCTCTTCTACACAGACCTAAAATCCCACTGCCACCCAGGACCTGAGGTCAGTGTAAACAGGTTAACCCAGCATTTCAGTCCCATGTCCTGAATCCTGCAACAGTCCCAGGTAATTATCAGCTTTGGCCTCAGTTGGCAGAGGTGTAAATAGGTCACCTGCTAATTTGTGAACTACGTCAGCACAATGGCACAAGACATGGTCTACATTTTAGGTAGGCAGTCTTAACCTCAGTGTAACCAACAGTCACCATCTTCTGGATTTGACTCTGACTTATATTCCTAGTAGATGTAATGAAAAAACAGTAGGGTTGGAAGACTGTAACACCAGTTAACCTGGAGGTGAAATACGTGTGCAGGATTTCTATCACACTGTTTTTTTGTGATTTGACCCAAGTTTAAAAGAAGAAGAAGAAGAAGAAAGAAAGATAGAAAGTTACTGTAAAAGTGGTACAAGCCTGCAGTCCCTTTATGTATTCATTTAAACTGTAAGAACTTGCACTGGGGTAGAGAATACTGTGCACAAGTGCTGGTCATCTCATTCATTCACAGTTACTCACTAACCTAGAATGTGTGTAGCAAAGTGTATCTGGCATCTCTGCTTGACACTGGTGGAATGACATCACTTATTTTGTTTAAGTGTCAACCTAGAAGATCTGGCTGTGGTTCACCTCCCTGGAACCGTGTTGCCCATGTTGCCATGGCAGTGTGTACCTTGGGGTGTGAAATGTGTTCCAGATGGATAGGTAAAGCCAAACATACAACATTACACCAACTTGTCTGGTAGAATAATCTCCTACCACCTCCAAAATGCTTTCTTTGGACGGCTAAAGGAAATGATGACCGGGATTTACAGCATTCCGCTTTGATTTCTGGAAATCTGGACCACCACCTTGTCTTGGCTAGCTGTGACTTGTAAACTGACAAGGTGGGAGTCTGTGGCTTGAAGCTAATAGGCTGATGGAGAGCCAAGCCCACCCACACCTGACAATCCAGAGTAACATCCAATAAAAAGGCAGGCATTAAGTAAAGCGGATTTGCTTTTTGATTTTCACTCATTCTTCAGAAGTCAGAGTCACTGTATATCAGCTTACCACAGAGGTCTTGGGTTATATTTGCTTTTACAGTTCTAAACAATCTATGGTGTTCTGGCTTCTGAGCGAAGCAAAATGCTGATCAGTGCTGTCCTGGAGATAGTTTCCAGGGGCAGAAAAATCCAACAATGGTTGAGTGAGGATTGTGGTGGTCAAGGAAGTGGAATAATCATCTTTTTGCATAGTTCTTCTGAGGTGAAATGGGACCTTGAATAAACTTTACTTGAAACAGTACATTTACTACACCTAGTAAAGGGGACAAGGGCACAGAAGTTTATCCAGCTTGAAGTTTATCTCATATGGATTTCGTGGGAGATCCTGGTCTTCCTTTTACAGGGAAAAACACTATTCTACAGATCCAAAGAAGAGAAGAAAAGAGAGAGGAAATGGGGGGATAGATAACCATCAAGGCCATGGAGTTTCAGATTTAAAGCTGCACTGGGCAATAGTTTTATGTAAAAATTCACCATCTAGGATCAAACAACAAAGTGGGCCTGCAGCACAGAAGAGCATTCTATTGGTACAAGGACCCTGTCTGTCCATCCTATTTGTTCAAATTAAATTTAATGTCAGGTACTGACACTTCCCACAGGAAGTAGCAAATCAAAACTTGAGGGAATATTTCAAATGGCAGAGAGGCAGCACTCCATCCAGAGCAAGCTGGACTCACCAATGTAAAATCTTTTGCCTTTCTCATTCCTTTGGTATAAACCAATCACAGGCCAGTCAAGTTGGTAAATATGGTCGTGCTGTGTGCGATTTACTGAGAACTGAAGTGCCTCTCACTGCCATTTGAAGCTTTGTGAAGTCGACTTGTGTTGCATTTGGTCACTGAAAATGTACAGACTATGCAGAAAAGCAATACCAACTTAATGCATGTATGCATGCAACAGCATGTGTGTGGTGGTGGTGATGGTGGGGCAAAAGTGCCTCATAGCAGGCGAGGCACAAAATGCCAAGATGTAACTCATTTTAACCTGTCTTTTCTATAGAACTGGACTTCAAACCTGCATTATAGGCAATAATCACAAAGTCAGCATGCAATAGAGAAAAGCGACCTGTCCCCAGTAACTGAGAAGCTATACACTCAACCACTTTGTCCAAAATGTTATTTTATTTTAGGTGTCTGGCATGATTACCTTTGGGAAATCTTCTCCATGCACAAGAAGTGACAAAGCAAACCTTGAGAGTGAAATACAAAACTGGCTCCTAAACAGAAACAGGCACTCTGCTGAGAAAAAGCTGAACTCACCAGGGATGACTGAACCTCTTCACCACCACCTCCACTCCACCAGACACGTGGGACAGGAAATATAAGTCTAGGGAATTTGTAGTTATTGATGTCACATGACATGATTTATGGATATTTCAGCCTTCAAAATTCAGAGAATTACTTCTCATAGCCATCTGGATTTGCAAATTGGTAAAACTGCTTCATGTTGTTTTAATGCAAGAAATAAACTCTATCTTTCCGGCTTCATTTCTAACTCTGGGAGGCCATCTACACACCAAAACCAAATTCTCCTAGGAAGTCCGAATAACATAGGAAGCTAACTCCCTTTTAACTGACTCCTGATGGTTACAGTAGACAGTTTTGGACATGTATCTCTACTTTCTCGTCATAGCTATAAATCATGAAACCACTATGTAGCTACTCATGAGAACATACAACATAGTGAGGTAGCTCGATAACTATATCAATGGAGGCATATGACAATCATTGACGGGAAGGGCATTAAAGCTTTGAATCATGGGATGTATCATCGGTTGAACAGTTGGCATGGCACTGTGTTGATGTAATATGGCAGTCATTATCTTCCACAGTCCCTGCCAAAGGAGGAATACCCTCTCAAATGTCAAGTCGGATCAGGTCCGTGGAAAACCACACTGACTATGAGGGCCAATTTGTCACATTTGCAGAACGTGGCATCAGACCAGCTCCAGTCGTCATTGCACTGATTGCCCCTATTATGAGAGTAATAAAATGAACAGTCTCCCTCCAATCCCACTAATCATACAGATATTGCATTTTCTTTTCACTTTTTATTGTCAAATTCAATTTTTGGATAGGGGATTAATTCTGTTTTAGGTGTTTGCAGCAATGACTTCCGCTTTCTGAATAAGGAGCGAAGTCACTTTAATTGCCAAGAAAAATAAACGTACAGGAATTTGCCTTGGCGCTATTGGTGCAAAGACATATGGATAACATACAGAGTTTTACAGAGCATATTCACATGCATAGTACACACACATACACTGCTAGACAGATAGTGTAGGATGTTGTTTCACTGGATCCACGGACTCGTAGGTTCCTTTCAATACAAGCGGCACAGCCTCTTTCAATGTCTGCAGCTTTCAAGAACTTTTCCTCCGCACCTCCCACAATGCAAAACATACACTGTTTTCTTTAGAGGATAAAGAAGCTATCCATGTGCCATATGGATACTTTTTCAGACAGCAAACCACAGCTGCTCTCATCTCAGATTCTCATCTTTGTGTTTTAAACTGTGGAATTTCATATTGACATGTTCTGTTTTGCTTAAGTGCAAAAACAACGTTTGAGTTTATGTGTATGCATAAATGTGAGGCCAAGTCTGAATGTGCGTGTGTGTGTGTGTGTGTGTGTGTGTCCGGGGAGGTGGGTGCTGATTGTGCTCTGCTGTATTGAGCAATGCCGTTTATGGTATAGACATGTGAGAATATAGCTAGTCATCTATATCCAGGGGGCAGGGATGGGATCAGTCTTAGAAGCATCCGGAACATACCTTTCTGTTGTGATTGGGCTGAGATTAAACTTCTGAGGCTACAAACACAAATGTGGGCCACATATGAATTAATGCAAACTACAACCATATGAAGCTGATGGCAGACAAATGAAAGAAAGAGAAAATAGACAATGACTGCAAGGTCTATTGTAATTAGAAGCAGTGGGTTTGCTGGAAATACCCCACTGAATTGATGAGATTGATTTTGTCTCTGACTGCACATACACATCTACAAGCACACACTCATGCATGTGCATACACGCATGCACATACACACAGACACACACACACGCACAAAGCTCGGGAAGATTTACTTTTCCTGGCATTACTACCATACTAATACTTTTATACACTGAGCTGAGAAAAAAAAGCTTGTAGTCAGGCTCTTGTGCCAATAGCTGTTGCAATACTTCTCTCATGCAGAGTGAAAATTTGGAGTCGGGAATATGAATCCACTGTGTTGCAAATATACAGTTAATAGGCAAGCAAGAAAAAGCTTTCTCTAAAATCCCCTCTGCTACACTGGTCCAACTGTAACTCTGCAAAAGCTTAACATGTAAGTCCATATTCTCCTGAAATTAAAGAGTATAACACTGTTTGAGCATTTTTATATGTAACACTGGGAATGAAAGTGATATCTTGACAATTTGATTTCCTTTTTGAGCCTGCCTTGTTACATTATGAGAATAAATTTGGGCCCAACCTTCATATGACTGGCTCAAAAATGAGAAATAGACACCTGACATGTACGCCAAAGCCCAGGCTGCTTAATTTAATTTAATTTAATTTTGTAACTCAGCTTGCCTATATCCCTCCTGTAGACTTACATGTGAACACTTCGCTAGCAGCTCATGTTCACTGGCATGCAGTACAGAATAAACTCACTGTCATAGTTCTTTGCTCACTCACTGGGCAAAAAAGAAAATGTTCTCGACTAAGACAACTCTAGGATGTTTTCAGTTCACTTTCACACAGAATATGGGAATGCAGGGCAAGGGTTGTAAGGAAAGCATGTTTCTGAGGGAGAGCCCAGCCTTCATTTGCCTTCAGAAAATAATAAACCAAGCCATTTTAGTAAAGGACAAGCTCTTCTTACTCAGGTTTGTTCATACAGCTAAGCTTTCAGCCTGCTTTCAATATTGTTCCACAGCAGCTGGCAAGCTACAACGCACACCTGGGTAAACACACTATGCTCTTGCTCTTGTCCTGTACGCTCTCTCTCACTCTCACTCTCTCGCTCTCTGACAGATGAAGATCATTGGCTGTTGGAGGGGCTTTCGTTTGTCTTCATTCCTCATTCTACTCACTGTCAGGTCACAGGGCTGGGCTCCAACTACAGATCAATCTCACTTCACCAGCACTGTCCATCTAGACACCGGGGACGCCACAGCAAAAGGCCCACCCAAAATCCCCCCAAATCCTTCTCATGCAGAGCAAGCAGGGCTCCAGCTCACAGCAATGCGCATTACCTCAGGAGGCTGACAGAACCCAGCCCCTCCGCTCCGGACTGGGAGCCTAGTTTACAGCTATAACGTTGATTGTATCAGCTCTGATGATGTCAGCCTGCCCTGCTAACGGCTCACCCCCCCTCTCTCTCCAAATTCTTGTTCTTTCACTCGCTCTCTAATTCAGCTGGCAACCCTGCCAGGAGATTTATCTCTTGTTCTCCAATACACAATCATCACTTCATGACGAGTTTGGCACGAATACAAACTGCCAAAAGCGTGATATATCCATGTTACACCTGAATGAGGTTTACATTGTATAAGCTTCCCTACCCCACCTTCTCCAGCATTACAGTTTGATTCAGCCATTTTCACATTGTTAAAACAGCCTGCTCCTGTGTTGACCTAGCCTCGATTGTGGCATGGACTTCCATATGCTGGTGACTTAACCCCTCGCCTGTAAAACAAGAATAAGAAAAACACCCCGGTTATGATGACTATATTGGTGGCCTTGTTCTCCCAGTGAGCGGGGGCTTGGCGTAGGCTCTGCAAAGCTAGAGAGGGCCAGTGAGGTATTTGTGGTTGCCGTAAAGCATTTTGGGAGCCAGTTCATTTTGGTATCAGACCAGCATGCCTCCGCTGACCCTTCCCACCCAACTGTACCCCTGGCTGTTCCCCTCGAGTATGACCCTAACTCCATGTTAGGGTTTTTTTGGGTCTCACCGTTATTTATTTATGAGTGCTTTAATGCCATTGCAGCCTGGCAAGGACTTTAATGGAGGTGAGGCAGAGACACTCCCATGTCGCACTACTCCCCTCTGTAAAGTTTTACAGCGTCCCACCACACTCTCCAGAGAGGCCAGGGGAAAGTGACGCCATAGCCCAGGAAAACACTCTGTACTCATGCCTGGGCTGACTCTCTGCTACGGTTGAGTTGGGGGTGGTTAGGTAACTAGGCTATGAAAGGCTGGCTTTTGAAAGAGCGGAGCCTTTTCATGTCCCCTTTCAAACAACTCTTGCCATCACAAATGTCACTGCAGTCAAATACTGCACTGTAAAAGCAAACGACAATCAAGCTGTTAATGTGAAACACAGTCAAGATAAAGGATTGTGTCACAGTTGCTGGCACTCATCGCGACATTAATCTAATTTTGTCAATGTGTGCTTATCAGCCCACAGGTCGGTTATATCTGTCAATCTTACAAACCGCTGTGGCTAATGGATCCTTATTTTATCGCACTGATTCTCCTTGTAAACCGAACCCCCCGTTCATCAGCCCGTCCACCTTCGCCCCCACCTCGCTGCATATGGCCTTGATGAGATCCAGACCCGGTGTGGAAGCATATTAAAGTGGCCCAACACTGTCGGCAGGAGAGCTAAATGGAAGGTAGTGAAATCTTTTGAACCTCTGTTACATTATAACAGTTCTAAACACATCCAGCTGGGTCCAAAGTTCAGGGAAGACATAAAAGCACCGTTGCATGTTACCTTGGAGGATGATAATAGCCGAGTACCACTAAAACTACTAAGACACTCCACAATCAAAGGGCCCAGAGGAAAGACTCCCCGCACTTCTTACTGCCTGCTAATGGCCTGTGTGTGTCAGAGACAACTGATCTGACAGTCTTTATATCTCCTATAATGCACACTGCATGCATTGTAAAGAGGGGGAATTTTTGGTGTTAGTGATTAAACTCCATAAACTTTGGGTTAATTAAAATACAAAAAACTGGGAGAAGCAGTAATTACCCTAAACCAGGCTAGTTTGTCAACCTATAAGCAGGTTACAGCGCACTGATCTTGATGGGAGGGAGCTCTGCGACTGCCAGGGGCATCTTTGCCAGTCTGGTTTTACAGGAGTTGAACTGCTGACACTGGCAATATTGCTGGTTCTGTCTGTAAAACAGCGAGGAGAGACAGAGCTGGACAGGCATGGTGGAGGAAGGCAAGACAGAGTACAGTATGTGTGTGCATGCCTATGTGTGTATGTCTGTGTGTGTGTGTGTGTGTATGTGTGTGTGTGTGTCTAGAGCCATGTGTTGGCTGTGGGCTCCTCTGTGGCGCTTCAACCACACACGATAAATATGAGCTTGTGGTGAGGCCGTGGTGCCCCAGGAATGCTCACATGTGGTCCAGCGGCTCTCACCACCATTGACAAGAGAGTTAGATGGCTTTTGGTCATCAAGATTCCTGGTGGGGAGAGCAACATAGGAGGCCATTTGACTTCAGGATTTGAGGCTGTGGCTGCCGATGCCAGTTTCCTTTCTGGCTGAAGTCTCTTACTAAAGCGTGTTATTTGTTTACTTCGAATTCTGACGCATCGTCCAATCACACTATTGTTTACTGGCTGACTGATCCCCGCCGGGGCCAAAAATGCACTTAATCACCAGTTACGAGCATTTGAAACAATCATGGAATGACAACGCTGACAGGAACATTTCCCAGATCAAGGGAAATTCTGCAAATGTCTTTCCATATTTATTTATGCCACTCAGAAATGCTCTCACAGCCTCCATAAGGCCAAAATTAACTCCGACATAGTTTTCTTGGCCCGAAGTGTAGGATGTGGGCAAAAAAATGAACAAGTGAGGAAAGTGAGGAATCTGAGGGCGATGCCAAACAAAACATGGCCCATGATAAGATCAGTCACTGCTGTCAGGGCATTAATCCATCAGATATTTGAATCTAGATCTAGCTGAGCTTGACTAACTGCACAAACCCATAATGCCCACCCGTCATTTGCCGTCTGCTGCCCTGGTGCTTTAATGTCATCGGACAGAGCATTAACTCGCAATAACCCCCATGCCATAACTGTCTATAACCCGTCCAATCCCATCCACTCCATACAACCGCCTATGCCAGAAAACACTAACTCTTTAGGCCCTCTTTAGCTGCTTTCTCCCATGGGAATGAATGCTGCAGCAGTTGGGTCGTCTGTTATGTTATGATCGATATCTGAAGATAAAGATTTCTTTTGCCAGAAGTCTTGAGAGATAAGCTTGTGTAATTTATTACCCAAACTAAATATGCCAAAGCATTTCCATGAATCCATTATTCACACTGTCACTGGACACTCATCTGTGCGCTTGATCCTTAAATAGTTACCCAAGTAAACACGGGCATAAATAACAAGCCAGCTGGAATTTGGAAATTGTTCCCCATTATTTCACAAGCAACAACAAGGAAATGATTAGCAAAGTGATTTAATAAAGTCAATTATGCCTTAATCTAGAATTAATCCCTTTTCTACCAAACATCAGTAGGTTTGGGAATTAGTAAATGTAAATCATGGGACTATGAAATGCTCTCTCCTTCCACACATCCGTCATTGGAGACTAATCTGTTGTCTCCCATAACTTCACGGTTGACAAAGGTCATTTGCCTGAGGCCTCTATGGAGACTATATCCCCTCTCTGGACAGATGCCGTGGCCTAAGGAGGGGCCGGATGCCCCCTCCCCTCCGACTGACCTTGCTGTCTGTACCAGAGGCTGAGAAGGGGGTCCTGGGGTTGAGAAGGTCCTGGGGACTGGACACATTGCGGCATTAATTACACACTCAGTTACCATCGAGCCTAATGTTTGGCCTCCCCCCCTGGGGTTAACTCCTTCCTGACAACCAGGGAAAGTAATGGGGCCTCTGCGGCTCGTTTGCCAGCAGTCAGCCAAGACAGATCCTCTATGTCCTCTTCCACACCCCTGCTCTTGCTGACTGACAGCAGCTAAACGGTTCAGTCCCACATCACTGTGCTCGGGGATCACACAGGGAGGAGGAGACGGGAGATAATGGGAGGTGTGAGGCGGTGGGTGACAGGCGGGACACTTCATCCCATCAAAGGCTTCGCTGACTCTTCTTGTGCAATTCACAAAACAAAGAGGCTTTATTGGAGCGTTATCTATCAGAGGCTTCTCCTGCTGACATCCTGACTGGGCCTGTGACTGTGATCCTGCCATTGGCTGCTCCACTGAGGAGAAAGAAAAGGAGAGAGAGGAGGAGAGAGAGAGCATGCAGTGACAGGATATCCCCCCTTGGTGAACAGCAAAGTAAACACAGTAGAAAGAGAGAGGAGGAAGTCCAACTCTGTCACACAGGCTCAAGGTGGGATGCTTGCAGATGTCCTCAGATGTATAAAAGATTAGTTCCCCTGAACTTTGGCAGGGCTGGCCTTCTTCTCAGAAGGATACTGAGCGCCGCTGGCTACAACTATAATCACGAGTGTCTCTGCCTATTGCTGAAGTAATCCGATTTCTGGTGACAGGCGGTGTAGTTGGTAATCTGATAGGAGAGTACTTACAATATCAAGGCTTGTGTTTCGTTTGATTAATTCATAGCCTACAGGATCTGTGTGATAGAGTGGAGAGCGCAGCATGAGATCATGACCCTGGAATTCTAAACAATAACCATCTGTGGTGAACCGTGCAGAGCTCGATCCGACTCTCGCTCTCTTTCTCTCTCCTGCCCTCGTTTCCTTTTCTGTCTCCCTCCCTCCCTTTTCCTCCCTTGTTCTCGCTCTCAAGATAACACATACCTGGTTAAGACAACCTTTTTCACACGAAACACACCCACATACAGGACACACACACACGCACACACACCTGCAACAGCTTTTTTGCATGTAGAACAAACCATCCAAGGAGCACACACCAAAAATATGTTATGACATGCAGACCGTTGAAAAAAAGCATACCTCTGGGCCTGGAGGCATGTATCACCATAACACTGTGTACCTGACCTAAAACAGAGCCACTCTGAAACCTCTGTGTTCACAACACTCTGCCTGAGTCATCTCGCTGCCAGTGACAAAGAAAAAAGGACCTCATTCACTTTCCTTTTTTAGAATATAATGTCATTTAACAGTTACTTAAATATAATTGGTTTGGCAGCAGTGGTTTACCCTGCAAGCTGTTAGTGTTAACAGCAAAGTAAATGATTCCAGTTTTATGTTGGGTTTAATGAATTAGCCCACTGCATGGTGCATGACAAATATTGCTATGTTCTGCATGCTTGAATCTGACATTTTAGAAGGACAGTCTGAACAAAACGTTTGAAGGAACTTGTCTTTTTTTACTCCACAAAAATGAAAACAACATCTCTGTAAATGTCAAAGCTGTTCCAGCCTCTCCTTCATTGTTGAGAAAAAGTGAGGTGGTTTTGCTCTTTCAGCTGGTTGCCATAGGGCTGAGAATGAAAGATGAAGTGTTACTTTGCAGACTATTTTTAACTTTTCCAAACCAATGTTCAGACGTCCCATCTGGACAAGGTTAGGCACAAGACATCACAAGTTCTGTCATTACTTAATGTAACAGACAGCATGCTTTCTCTGCAGAGATCAGAAAGCAAACGTGTTGTCTATTTATATGCCGCGGCATCAAGAAATATCCTTTCAGGAGGTGTTACCTGCCTGTTACGTAGGCTGGACAAAATCATGCTATATACAGAAAAAGAAAGTGTTTCAAAAGCCATGAAGAGCAGTACCTTTACTTAAAAATAGAACAGTAGCTGGGTAGATTTAAATAAAGCCTGTTAAACACAAACCACTGCATACTTCCGAGGACTATCAAGTGAGAGTATTCGATCATTTATTTTTGTCAAGAAAACAGTATGCTTATAGCCGGGCCCCCAGTGGAAGGCTGTGACCTTTGATTTAATAACAGAATGTATGGCTTGTGAAGGATGGCTTTTAAAGAAAAGAGCTGTCTAGCTATCAGACTGGAATCCCCTAATGTTTATGTTTGAAGGGGTGTGTCAGGATAAGAGTGTGCGACTGAGATTCTTTGAGAGAAAGGGAGGTACACCCTGCCTCAAGGCTAGAGTTGAATGCTAATGCCAAGTGTAGATATGCTGGAGAACAATGAAGCAGCAACACAAGCTGTAATGAAAAATGTCTTCTTGTCTGAGTCTGGACGAGAAGTGGCCCCACAGAGTCGCTTTAATACACTAGGTTTCCATTACTTCTTTTTTCTGACAAACCACAACGTCCCCAAATAACTCTATATTGTGCGTAATGCATTTTATCAGCACAGGGCTCTCACTCTGTACCACTATTTTTGACTTTATGGTGAGAAAGGGTGTTCCCTTGATTATAGTTATACAGCAAACAATAACTGGAGTCAAGTTTCCCTCTGTGCCCTGTGAGTCTCAAATGCCGTGTCCACCGCAGAAAGGGCCTTTGGTTTTCAATTACGTTCACAAAGTGGTCCCTGATCGCTCTGCCTGACACAGGTGGTGGGAAGTATGCGGAGGGGCAAACTTGGTGTTCCATTTAAAAAATATGTGGGAAAAATTTGCTCTGCGCCCTATTTGTTTGGAGTGTTTTATGGTTATAGACGCTGCGTGACAGATGTGACTCCCGCTGTGCCAGAGTCACTCCAAATTAATGATGTCTCCCTTCATTAAACCACAAATTAGCGGCTGTTAATCAGAAGTGGTGCTAACTGAATCATATAGCGTAACTAAAGAACCCAGGTGGTGGGCATTACTGCACCTCACAAGTTATACATACTGCACTCTGCGTAAAATTTCGCAATGGTGATTTTGTATAACCAGATATTGAAAAGAGGTCTGGCATCGAAGATGGAGCCGTGCACCTAACTAATTTTTTCGTCATTATAATGGCCACTGAGATAGTAAACCAGTAGTTTTCCAGTGATTGCAGCCAAACCGGAGCCCAAACCCGCTTTCTGTCAGTGTCTGTCACCTTGTGGTCGGCATTTGCCGGGTGGCCCCATATTGCTTTGGGGGGTCCCCTCTCTCCACATTCATCTGTATTACATGTGTTATTTGGGGTGTGTATGGGGGGGTGAACCACCAAAGTAGAACACAAAGCTCCTGTTCTCAGAGAGAGACATACACACAAAAAGAGAGAAAGCATTGTATCTGTATTCCCAAACCAGAGAACCACGGTGTTCCACCAGAGGAGTCTGTGGGGAAAGCCCACACAGCGGGAACCACAGTAGCCTACGGCATGAGAAAATATGAAAATATTCACATATTGATTTTTATCAGTTGTAACAGAAACCCTCGAAAAAACAAAACAAAACAAAAACCCCTGGCATCCATATCACGTTTAAGTCATGCCAACTGCCTTTGCGATATCATTTCATGTGTAAAGCAGCAAGTTTTACGGCCATGCCCACTGGTAAGGCAAAGGATCTATGTGGGCCCACAGACGAGTGCCCAGTCCCTCACCAGGTCCTCTGCATGTAGAAGCACAGAGCACAAGACCAAGACGTTTTCCACCCTGCAGATCAAAGCTTGGATACACTTTTACTGACACGGGGGAAAGTTTGAAGACTCTGTCATCAAAGCTGTTCAATAAAATACAAAGATGGCGGCCCCTATGCCAACTTTCTGACACCACACAACACGAGCAGATAAAGCAGACCGGTATGGGACACCATAAGCATCAGAATGTGACGTTCTGTCATTTGTGTTAATAGCATCAATGGGAAAATGTGAGAAACTTGCGGTACCAGCAGGGATATTTTCTGTTCACAACATCTAAGGAAAATACATGCAAGATTTTTCCAAAAGCCGACAGTGTTGTCCGCATACTGAGAATAAATCAGGGTGTTGTGATGAATGTGATTGAAAAAAAAAACTGTGTTTTTAAAAAAAGACTGATTCGAGAGGCTCGTTTCAAGTTTCACGGAGGCTATTCACAGTTGAGAATAAATAACACTGGCTAATTTAAACAAATGGATCTTAGACAGCACCACTAAGGTTAACTTGCAACAACAGGTCTGGGGCAGCAAACGAAACATGCTGGATAGATCGGAGAATGAGAATTATGTCCAATATATTTGTGTTTATCAACCATCTTTGCTGCCACGGAGTAATAAATGTGCATACATTCAGCAATGACCGGCAATCTACTGCATGCACAGGCTCATTGCATGTAGGCTAGAGCTCGTATTTCATCTGAAGAGCCAAAAGTGAGGCTGTATAGTCAAAAGGGCTTTCATTTTGCCTGAGTCATCTTGTCTTGTGCCGCTCAATAACTCAGTGATTTAGAGTCTGAGAAATTATAGCTTTGCACCAAAGTTCTGCTTAAGTGCTTTTTTCGATCCAAAGATATGCACATTTAGGAATAACCACATAAATCAAGTCTTTGCATCATCCAAATGAATTGTAGAGAGTATAGAGAGAGTTAGAGAAAGCCTTCTCATCAGCAATGTAAAGCCCACGGGGGAATCTGGCCCCTTTAAGGACAGAGGTGCCCTTTGACCCCTTCCATCCCGGCCCAGACACACACTCCTGGACGAGCACAGACACACACTTCAAGATAAATGCAAGCATACACTTCTTACACTCATAGGCAATTAGGCTTCATTAGAAATTGGAAATTTAATTAGTGGTTTGAGTTTGTCATCGGGTGCCATTTCCTCAGTCTGTCAGCCAACCACACACTTAATTCAGGGTTTTAATGGTTGTGTGGTGTCTAAGTCCTGCAAGCAGAAAAGAAGTTTGAGATGGAAATGCTGTTGTGGCCTTCCTCCACACCCTTTCTGTCATTTGTCTTAACCAAACCCACCCAGAAATAAAACTACTCAAATGTAAGGGGATTTCAATTTTTCATTTATTTTTTTTCTCTTCTTTCTCTCTTGCACTCTCATTCTTTTTTTTTTTTCGCAAGTGGAAAAGCAGCACGCTTTGCGGAATTCAGTCGCCCACGCACTGTCAGGACACTTGATTCCAATTAGATATTTTTCTTTGCTTTCTTGTTCTAGCCTGTCTGGGCCTCCTGCTTTTATCCCTCCCTCTACCCAACTCCCCCCCCCTCCTTCCCCACTAACGCTCTCACTCTTGAACTCTCTCCCCTCCTTTCTCCCATTTCCTCGCTTGTGTCCTCATTCTCTCAATCTCTATCACAATACGTAGTTTCGTGGACCACAACTCCCCGCTTTACTTTCATGGATTCTGTCACACGCAACTTTCTCACAATCCGACGTCCTATAACTGATGCTAAACTTTGACACTTTCACATACAACCCCTCCGAGTTGTAAAACACTCCTGCAAAGCTATTATGGCAAACAAGGCTAAACGGTTTCCATAATGACACAGTAGGGATTTAGAAGTGGCTTTAGAAGCTCGCAAACAGCCTTTGTTTTCATCCCAGCAGTGAATATTTATTAACTTATGGATCCATTTGATTACAGTGTGAGGTCAGCTCCTTGCTGTGAAAGCCCGCCCACACATTCGCTAATGATAGCCTAGATGTGGAGAACATACAATACATTTACCCAGAACGCAATAGCCACATGTAATTCCGCATCCAAATTATTGTAATTAAAAGATTCCACAGTTCTTTATGTGTTATTCCTTCCTTTATGCGCTGTTGTTTCTTGTCTCAGCTCTCTTTTAATTCTTCAAATCAAACAGAAGCTATGCTGGAGTCTCACTGTGGAGTGATGAGCACCACATAGATGTAAATACTTGTACAGTCTAGTGACGTCCTCAGGTTTTAAATTGTATTGCAGCTCAATGAAGACATACCACACATGCACACACGAGACAAAGAGATAAACATCTCACGGCAGTCCCATTTATGTCATTAAAATCTCTCAGAAAGTCACAATAGCATTTCTGGTGGGTTAATATTCTGAAAGCCTATCATTTCTATTGCTGATTCTGTTCTTCTTTTGTTGTTGCAGACCACAGAGACATGATTTAGAGGGCATCTCTTCAGCCTAAATTGCTTCCAAGCAGGGGGTTCCTCTGCAGCGTCCAGCCCATCACTGCAAGTCTGAAGCCTCAAGTTTCCTCCGCCGCTCCGTGTTGCAAGGCACTTTCCAAGTTCCATGCTATGGCTAAGCCACATTTATCTTGTAGTTGTGTAACTCTGGAACATTCAGTGTTACGCTTTGAAACTTCATGGCTAACCACCATAATAGAATAATAACAAGGATATTTATTTAAATATCATGTTTTCCTCATGGTGTTATCGTATTCTGAAGAGGGCAGGAGATGGAAAATTTGGCCACGCTCACAATCAAACTTGTTATTGAGGTCGCAAGGTTATGTTTCTGTTTGCACAATTACTTAATGTGGCAGTAAATTAATTTGAGCTTCATGTCCCTTCTGGTTACCCAGTGGCAGTCAGAGGAGGGGTTAGGAACAGGATTAGTCTGGTGATGGCCAGTGTTGGGGCTACAAAGAAATACTCAGATTACTTTTTGCAACATAATACATTGTTCGTTATGCATTTAGAGCATTTAGACACTTTTTCAAATAAGTAAGCTTTTAATTTCCATCATTGTTTATCCTTATTGTTTTGTTGGCCCAAAAATAAAACCACTCACCGTTGTTTCTATAAGTAGGACGCTTTTACTACATGTTTCTTTCAGCAAGTACTAATTGCAGAGGTGAAGACAGTGTTAACATTGTGGAAGTATTTTAACTAATTTGAATTTGTGGGTGAGAAGAACAAGTCTGCCACTCATCCTTTTTATTACCCTGCCGAGTCAGTTACATCAGTAGACAGCTATGCAGTACACTGACTTTAGCGTTAACGTACACATTTGCTAGCAAAAATAATCACCACGTGTAAGGCATTGCAAAGGGTTTCTATTTTTAGTGATGCTTCAGTACTGCACTGGATTACTTCTATTCTAATGTCAGTACTGTTGTAATGTATCATGTTACTTTTAAAAGCTACTTTACCCAACGCTGATGATGGGCCAGCTGAGTCACTCTTGATCAGGGCCGATGCTCAGGGGACCGATCAGTATCGAAAATAATAATGTTTGATTTAAGTGAGCAGTCTCAGCTGGTTCGGCGCAGTTCAACATTCAGACAGCAGAATAGCTGGTGATGTGCAACAAGAGCTACAGCATCTTGGGCTGTAGGCACTAAATACATCCCCTTCAGCTATGAAAACTACTTACTGCTCACTTGGGGCCCGGCCATTCATCACAAGTGAAGCAGGAAAAAGAGGGATGGGTGAAAACATACCCCCTAGTCAAGGAGAGAACACATTCAGTAAGTCAAAAAATCATCAGATTGCCTCCAAACACAAAACACATCCACCTCATCCGGAAGATAATATCTAATGCCGTGCATGGACTAGATGTAGATAGCAGATGGACTTGCAGTTGCTGTCTGAATTATGTTCTTTCCAGATGACAAGATTTACCCACAGATTTAAAACTCTCAGTTACACTGTAAAATAATATATGTCCTATGAAATTACATTTGGAAGATGACAGACAAATGATATCAAAAATTACAGATTCATCTAGCCTCAAGGATAATCAAATAACAGTCTGTGGCTTGAGTTTAGTTGATAAAACTGTAAAAATGGAAAATTTAAGATGCACCAACATAAAACGTCGGGATAAGGGGAATCAAGGTCACTGTACGATCAGTAAATTATTCTAAAGCATCTTAACCCCACCACATTGTCATGATTTTGCTGTTGTTAAGCAAAAATTTAGAATTACATTATTTTTTTACTATTGGTAATGAACACCGTCCTGTTGCTTTTTTTCTGAACAAATTATATGTAATTGAAGCTGTAGAGGAAATAAGTTAAGAATCTATCAAAGGTCCTCTCTGTGTCTTTTTATCTCCTTTTGGGATACAAAGTGCCAGCGGGTGGGACTTTGGCTATCACTGATCATGATCTAGTCTAAATGAGGAACATATAAATGCTTTTTTAGTCCACCACTACTTTGTAATTTTAAAAGCTCTGCCCCGAGAAACTCCTGCTGATGCAAGTCAAGGAGCCTAGAGGAAGCATTCCAGTGACAGACGTGTCATCGGGGAGAGCCGGGACCACACAGACTAGTCCTTCATGGCCTCTCAAGGACAGAGCCAGGCATGAAAGATCTACAACTGGAGGAGAAGCCTAGCCTTGCACTCTGCCTGTTAAAAAGCACTCACTCTCCTTCAGTGTCTCCACAGTGGCACAGATGCAACAAGGCAGGGTGACCCTTAAGGAGGGTCAAGGAAAAACACAGGGACGCTTAGGAGGGGGGGGAGTGTTGGCCTTAGTGAAGGTATCTATCATTCACTGGAGATGTTGGCACTTTACCACGCAAACACACATGCACACACACTTAGAAAACACAATACACAAGCCCAAACATGCACATAAAAAAAAAAATCACATATTCACGCGCACACACACACAGAGCCCTTGTCTGTCCTTGTTGCTTAACATGAGACGTCTAATGATCGTGGAACTCAGAAGACCCTTGAGAGGAAGCAAGGCCGCTCTCACTCCTACCACTGACTCCTGGGGTACCACAGGGCACCAAAAGGCCCTCACACGTCTGTATTTCAAGAGATAACCAGATTGAAAAGCCGGCTCCAGACAAGTGTGCTCTGTCAAGGGCTGAGGGCCATTTCTGTGTCTCCCTGTCGCTAACTGAACGAGACATGCAAGGTCCTCTGTGAGGGAGTGCTTGTTCACGGCTATTACAGTCATTGGTACAGTGATGGGGCCCTTCAACTCACAATACCCACATTATACTTCTCTCTCTGCCTCTACTGATGTGCGCCGCGCACTCTGTCTTGATATCCAACACACACTGTCAGCATGTTATGGCCCCACTCAAGTGACTGTATAAATTCAGATTATGGAAGAATTATTCTGGTCTGTCTGGCAATTAAATACGCTCATGTGTGGCTTTCCAGGGCAGCCAGCCAAGCTCTCGTCGGCACCAGTCCCAGTCCGGTCTAATTCTACAAGCGCCTCCCTTTGTCTGTGGTAATACATTTTTATCAGAGGGGAATGTGCTTCACAGGATTGAAATATCTCTTTCCACTCATGCTTCCTGAAGCCTTCAGAACAACACCAAAGACATCCAGGATCGCTTTTGGTCTGGGATCATGTGGCCGCGCTGGTAAATCCAAACAAGATGAGGCTGTCTCACAATCATTTGAAGGCTCATTTATCATGTGCCATCACAGAGCAGAAGCCTGTTTTGTGACAAAGGGATGTCCAACTCATTTAATTGACACTTAATACTCTTGGTGGCTCGTCCGCCCCCCCCTCCAACGAGATGAAACTCTAAATCCTCTGTCCTGACTCCCCTGTTACAGTACACTGTCTGGGCTTCTTCAGACGGAGAGAATGTAATGAGCAGCTGGCCGTGGATGAAACACAGGAACGGTCTATTAAAGGAGCACGTGGATATTCTGAGATGTGGTGCAGGTTACCCGTGGTCTCTGGGTGTGTGGAGGATACATGTTTATTTTGGAGTTGAGCGACAGGGAACACAGGGAGCGACATCAGAGACGGGAGA
>OMLB01054637.1:0-15520 GCA_900302555.1 Myripristis jacobus
CCATGGCTTTCTGGACGCATCGGTACATTATGTCTTACACAAAGAAACAAGTGCACCACCCACATTTTTTTTCTTTCAACAATAGATCACACACGTACACATACAGTATATACACACGCACAAACGCACACGCACACACGGTGTGGTTCCTTTATAATGGCTATGTGTCAGCGCATAACGGATGTCTCCTAACAGTCCCATTTATTCCCATCTCCAGCTAGCCTATGCCTGTCCAAACAACAGCACAAAACAAAGGATGGAAAACAACAGAGGGGAGACAAACACATCAATCTGGCAACAAACAACACACACACACACACACACACACACACATCAATCCCCTCAACACCACACAGGTAGAAAGACTAATAGAGAGCATGGGGACATAGTTATCGAAGATTTGAACTCATACATAGTCATGGATGCGGTGGATATGGAATAGCAAATGAAAATCTCAACCACTTTGGAATTTCAAGCACAAACGAACGCACGATTTGGGGACGCACCCATACAGCGCAGACAATGGAAAACACACAGAAACACAACCTTACACAACCGTCCCATTGTTTTACTTTTCCGTCTTTCTGCAAGGATCCAGGAGCATAATAAACTGGAGCACAGATCCATCAGCTGTCACAGCGTTGCATCTCCGAGGGGGAGTGAGCCCTCCGAGATAATGCAAGTCCGATACAGTGAGTGGATCTTTGATTGGGGCCTAGCTTAATGTGGCCCCACGCCGAGAGTGAAATGGGCTGCAGCATCGCCCCAGACTCGCTGTTTAATACATTCATGCTTCTGTTTTATGCGCCTCCATGCTTAGTGAAAATCATTTTGAATGATCAGCGTCTCCCAGAAAAATACATGCACCCTCACCAAAGTGTTACAACTCCATCATTTGCTCCTTACCTGAATCAGGGTTTGCTCTTTTTTTTTCTTTCTCTTACCCTCTCTGGTTGATACTGTAGCTGCAAAACTGGTATTTCTGTTGCCATTAATAATCATTTTCTCTGCTGTTTTCCACCTGTCTTGTCTTTATCTGTTTTGGTGAAGCCCGTAAAACATCTGTAGTTTTGTAAATAAAGTTTATTATTGTGGCACAAACATCCCCAGTGATTCCTTGCTAAGCTGCTGAGTGCTGCAACAGATTTCAAACACAGAACCCCACAGACGCTCAAATGAAACACCAAACGCAACTCTAACACACACACGCTCAAACGGAGTGTTACGTGTAACAAACGCAGTCTGCCGATGTGACTGAGCTTATGCTAAACCCTGCCTGGTCCCTGTGTGGTCGCCATTGATTAAAGGCCCTTGTTAGCATGTTAGCGGCCCCTCGCATGTTTCTGCTGTGTAATTGATAAGAGCTTTGTATTCACACTCACTGAAGGGAGTCGGCTAATTAAAAAACACTGACAGGAAGACTCGAGGAACAAAGGCAATGGTCCCACTGTCGCAGATTTGCATGCACATTAATTGTTGTTGCTCTTTTCATCTTGAAGTTTGTACAGTGAGGCTTACATGCAAGGAGTGAATGGAAGTTTCTTGAACAAAGTGGCTTTATTATGGTAGAGTGGCTCTGCTTTAACTCCCTCCTTTCTGGCAGAGCACAAGCAATAGCGCTCATTTTACCAGTGAATTTGCATGTTTAGCGTACTATCTACAGAATGTATACATTTCACATTTCTGTTAATCTTTTCCCAAAGCAAGCAGTCACATTTTAGATTGCCAGTATCATTTTTCCTGTCTTTTATCCAGCCGCTGGTTTACATTCATTCCACTACAATATGAGAATGAACTTGCAGAGACTTCAAACTTTCTATACACCAGTATTCCATCACCGTAATAAAGTCATCCACATTAGTTTCTCTAAAAGCAGCAGCACTGTTGTGTTTTGATGACTTGAAATTGGGCGGATCTGAAAGCCTTCCTGGTGGTGCATTCAGGGGCTGCATCACATCAGTTGTCTACGGGCATTTTCTTCTTCTGCTGCTGCTGCTTCTTCCTCTTTGATGCTATGATAATTGTCTACTGACTAACAGCGTCTTATTCAGAAGATGTGTTGTCAGTAAACCTAACCCAGAGGACAAAAAGCACCAATGCCATTAAGATACTGAAAATATGATAATATTGTGAATTTAATTGTTTTTAATTAAAGTGGCAATAAAAATTGTGTAGTAAACTTGCTCATCTGGAATGCGGGAGATATGCTTTACACAGGCAAATATCAGTTCTGTGGTTTATGAAAAGTGATGATTTTGTTAAGCACAGAAGCAGAATATTATTAGGTGGCTATTTCAACCAAAAATTCTAATTTGGAAACGGAAGGATTTTGATTATATGTTGTGAAATCTTTAGTACCCCTGCATGACTTGTAAAATGGTTTGTTAAAATGCAAAATGTGGGTAAACTGTAGTTAATAGGCCCGAGATTCAAAATCACTGTTATGGTCCTTTCAGGTTAAAGTTTCATTGAGTAATATGTGACTCAACCATCATTCACAACCAACACGAATTGTGACATTATCAACAGATTTCTGGCACATACTCACTCTGCCCATTCCTTTGACTTATGATGCCCTGCAATCGGCACAAACAGTAAACACACAGAAGCTAGATAATAAAAGAGTACAGATTTATCACAAATGTGTAGTGATGAGATACTATGTCACAGTGCAATGCACTGTAATAAGAATACTGCTTTGTCATTAGCTTCTCTGGCTTGACAGCAGCATATTTTGTGACCCCACTGACTTGCCTGTTGCACCGTCCGTCCATCAGTGAGCAGCTGGGGGAGGAGGAGAGCAGGGGTGCCTTGAATTTCCAGTGGGTGGGGAGCTGTTGTGCAAAAAACACAGAATAATGCACACTGAAGTAAATGTTGCTCCCATGTTTTAATAGTAATTAAGGTGAAGATATTTATAGGACCGATACATTGATCTGATTTCTCATTAAAATGCATTTTAAAATTCCTCAACTGCTCCAGAATTTTCATGACTGCAGAAACTCAGATATACTGAGTTGCAGATACAGTGTGTTGGGAATAATTTGAGCTATTGGGTAATTTAAACCTTATTTCAGGGAGATAAGAGATAATCCTAAATAAAACCAAACCAAACAAAAGGAAATCTATCATACATTGTCATGTTGATCTTGGCTGCAAACATGCAAACCTTTGCCAGTCATCTGGTTTTAATCTGACAGAAACAGCCAGCTCACTGTAGAGGCATACACCGCTCTAATTAAACCATATGCAGCGAGGCACGTGCGTGTTAGGATCTCAATGTGCAACGGAGCGTCAGTACAGAAGGGACTTGTGCAGGTTAGAGAGGTGGGAGAGTCATTCCCCTCCCCTCCCCTGCTGCTCCCTCAGCCAAACGGAGAAGCCACTTTAGAAGATCCTGAGCTGTCAGCAGAATCACACACTGCAGGCACATGCTCTGTCACAGCAGTCAAACACATTCACACCTCCCCAAGCACACTTTCACATGTATACACCTCTGTGTGTAACTAAATCTAGGGACACAATTCTGTCACCGTGCTTATCTACTTATCCTACAATCGCACTCTCTCCCTCTCTAAGCTTTCTGCTTTCCAACTTCAATTACTCAGATGTGATTAGCAGTAGGGAGCATCACTGATTAGGTCATGCAGAGAAAGCATGTTGCTCAGCAGAGAGGGAGGGAATGAGGAAGAGACTGCAGGGTGACGACTGGGATAGTCTACAAAGAGAGTTCTTTTTTTTTTTTACCTCATGCAAGATGAAAAAGACAAGATGGAGAAAAGAAAGGGATAAAAGAAATGGAACCCCACTAACAGGATTTGGTATTGAAATTTGGTGCTTTTAAGATACCAGCAAAATAATGGGAATATAACTAATAAGCACTTACAACGTTACACTCAGCACTAAGCCCTTTTGCCATGTCTGTTATGTGAAATTTCTAGTACTCCCAAAGCAGTACATCTGTGGACATGTCATACTTTAAAATGTATAACATGTAATAATTTACTTGCTCAAATGTGCATGTTTCCCTAACAAAACGGCAAGGGGTTCAAAATTGTTAACCATCAATAACCAGTCAATCCATTGTTACCTTGATAACTGACAAGGGTCAAGTCAATCAGCCAGCTTTGGTTTTTGGAAAATTCACCCCTCCTCCCCTGCTGCCCAACACACACACACACACACACACACACACACACACACACACACACACACACATAGCCAGGCTGATGCCAGCTACCTAAGGCAGCCCTAGTCGTTAGGGTCTGGTGTTACCCATCCCAATGCACACACACATTTCAAATTCTTGAATCAGTCTGGATTTACATTATTGTGATGAACTAACCACATCCATGGAAGTAATGATTAACTTTTACATTGTTTTTCAGGTAAGCAACATGTGCTAACTTCAGCCATACCATCAGCCAAATATTGCTAATGCTAATGCTTTCTCCTTTGCTCACATCCTACTTGTTGCTGATAAAAGAACAGCATTATGACTTGAAACTATGATAAATGAAATACTATTTATCTTTCTAAGTCTGTGTGCAGAAAGGGATTGAGATAGCCACACGATAGTGATAAAATATGAAATTAAATGATGTACCTTTAGTGACATAATAGAAGTTTCAAACACATTATGAGTTATTTATCACTTTTGGCAATTATGACAAAACTACAAAGACAGTGGTGTAGTACACTTGGCTACTGTAATGCCACTGGCTGTTATTTGAAAGGCCTGAATGGGAGTTCAGTTGATTTTGATGTCCGTTGCTTGCTGCATGAGACTATGCATGAGACAGCTCACGACCATGAAAATAGAACCAACTGAAAGATATACAAAAGCCTTGTGCTTGTTCTAAAATGAGAGTGTACCATATAAAAGAAAGGCTTTGCACGCTCTCATACATGTGCTCTCTTGTTATAAATAGGTTGGATGATCAAATATTCATTGCTTGGACTGAAGACAAGGTCTGTAAATGGTGAATCACGACATTTGGCCACAAAGAATTAGTTATGTCCACAACATTAAATGCCTCTCTGACTTTTGGACCAGCAGAAACAAAGGAAATACATTATATTGCTTTAATCGCTCATGTCGCCTGTTCCTTTGTGTACAACAGGCATATGATTCATGTTCATGTGCTATTAAACTGGTTTGGCCAAACAGACACCATAAAATTGTCAAAAGTCTCAATAAGCAGAGAGTCTGTAATACACAGCAGGTAATGTGGTTGTCATCTTTTAGAAAATAACATAAATACTGCCCTCCAAAATGGCTATCTGAGTAGAAACCACCACCACTGTTTAAAAACTACCACAAATCCATCTATCTGTTACCTGCAGCCTGTCAGACTGAAAGGGAGAAAACTGCACTGGCTGCTTCAAGATTGCACAGAGGTTGACAGACAAGTACGCTGCCAGGTTCAAGGAAACTTTGACATGAAATTTCTGCTACAAGTGATACAACATGCGGAACAAAAATAAGGAGCACACAGGTGAAGTGCACACAGGTATTTTGGCATAGATCCAAAACACAATAAGACTCAATAAGGATTGGTTCCTTTAACAAACACCTGCCAGCTTCCACAGCACATGTACTCCATTAGTGAAACCACACAGTCCTAGGCAGAGAAAGCTGAAACATCTGAAGCCTGGGCTATTACTGAATCTGTGCAGCAGTCTAACATGGCACTTTCCAAAACCTCACAATGGAAAATAACTGATACCCAATTCTAGTTTTAAAAAATGCTAAATTATGATGTATGACTCATACAGTTCATAGCAAAGGCTATAATAGATCAGAGTCAGGATGGAGAGCTGTATTTTTTTATTTATAAAAGTGTTTTTCCAGTTCAGAGTGGACTACATTAATGGTTTTATTGTGTTTATAAAGCCATCCATTAATGGTTAAGATTTACAATTACAACATAAAAATTTGACTTCGGACAATTTGTTATGGTCTTCAAAACTGCCTGTGTCCCTGGACAGAGGAAGGAAATCTATGCGCATAATGCAGTGAGTGATAAATTGCAACTTGGTGGAAAAATACAAAGTGTTTTCTGAACATCGGTGAGCAGCATTCTGCCCACAGAAAGTGAACTCACCAATGTCAGATCATTTACTTCCTTCACTCCTCTGGTGCCTTTTGGTATAAAGTAATCACAGGGCAGCTAAGTCAATTTTTGTACAATTTTCTGATAGCACCTAACTGTTGGGCTTACCGATATCTGAATTTGCCAAGGAATTGTCAGTGGACTAGTTGCCCCTTGACATTATTCCAGGTGTTAGTTAGTCGTCTTTCTGAAAATAGAAAGCTCGCAGTATAGTCATATGTGACTGCACAAGCCACAAGTCAGCTTCCTAGTGTTACCTAAAGGTTTGCAAAAGTGCAAAATAAAGGCATTTCATTCTGACAGGAAGCATGGTTTGTAACCATTTTATTTCCAAGAGAACACACAGAGACATGACTGGGAGTACTGGAGCTTTCTATTTACAAAATCGCCTAAATGGTGGTTTTTCAAGGCTTAAACATCTGCCCCATTTGACTGTGCTGAAGCCCAGTGAGAACACACAGTACAATTTAAAGTACCTCAAAGCGACTGGTGAAGTTTACATTTTAATGAGGTCTGGGTTCCAAAACATTGTAAACCTATTCTTTATCAACCCAATGCATAAGTAAACATCAAAAAGACTTCCAAAAGCAGCCGCGGTACTTTCTCATGTATATCCCCCCTTTTTGCATTTAAGCACTCTTGCTCTGTGATTGCACTTCTCATTCACCAAACAAAGAGACAGAGGATAAGAGGGAGATGGAGACAACAACAGAGAGGGTGGATGATAGGGGAGTCAGTCTGTCAGCAAGATAGGACTGATGCACTGCAGACTTCCCTGAGAAAATCATACATTGCACTCAACAGGGAAACAGTGATGATCAGGAGGACCTGGATGTGGAGAAAGAGAGATTGTTCTAGGGTGCATCATGTGGTGCCACTTCATAGCACATGCAAAATATTACTGACAAGCCAAGGAAAACCTTCATCTCATTTTCCTTGGCACAGTCCTTCTGTGCAGTGGCTGTTGGCAAGTTAGACGCCGCACCATAATAGTCCACTGTGATCCTGTGGTTCAAATCTTCTTTTATGGGTCCATGATGTTTTGACAGCGATGACTTATGAGCAAAACATCTCGCGAGTCCGACTCAGTCAGAGCTGTTTAACCAAGCACTCAGTGGGAATTACCCAGCTCTGGGCCTGATTTAGTAGCGCATAGCTCAAGGTGTTAGAGTTCAGCATCACATCATTACTTTTTTACACCTTACATTGATTTGTTTAGTGGGGAAACACTCCTCTTTGTGTTCCAAGAGGGGATAAAATAAACATAAGGAGAGAAGTGCAATCAATGGGACTTCATGTGGACACTGCAGTCCGAGGTGGGCTTGATAGAGAATGATAGACACTGACAAAGAGGAAGGGGGACACACACCGGGACCCATTGTCAGCGCGATGCTAACAAAAGACAAAAATGCACCAAATGACAGTCACATCAATCAACGAGATTACTGAGAACTTATCAAATTCTACAGCTAAAATGGCTATTCCGCATCCATCTCCGAACCCTCATCCCAAGTCGCCTCTCCATCCTCCCGAGCGAACCATGGATAAAAGGTATGTCTAATCTCCTCGTGGTGTAATCATTCCAGAGCGCCGTGAAAAATGGAGTGCGGGTGCGCAGCTGGCCGTTTGTAGGAAGGGTGAAGGTGGCGCGGGTGGGTGAGGAAATGAAAGAAAATAAGCAGTGCTGTGTGCAGGTTTGGTTCCCTGGACAACAGCAATCAATAAAGCATTAAAACGATCATGGGAAGGGGAACAAGATGTCGCAGCCATCTGGAACTTATGGTATTAATCCATTTGGGGAGGCCCGCTCTGTACATACATCAACGGCAAACAACAGGCTCGGTAGAACAACATGGGCGTCTCAAGCGCCCACCACAGTGGAAACAGCACAAATGATATGGCTGCTGCGCTCCTTCAGAGAGCTCCATCCATAGTCAAATCAACATCGTAACTGGTAGAGGATGGACTCAGGCCACAAAGTATCTGGAAGCACTGACTATATTGCTGTTTCTTCTAAGCATGTAAGCCTGCAGATATAAAAGAACAGCATTATTATCCTCTCATGCTTGCTGGAGTGCTCGAGAAGTCTCCCAGATACAGAGCCGTCAAGATCGATAACTCCACCATGCATGTCACCTTCGGCGTTCGATACAAGACCAAAGGCTACACCAGCCATGTCTTCTCACTGTGCAAAAATATGGCAGATATACATCACGGATTTTGCAAATTGCTACAGACTGAAAGTAGGTTTTGTTAGTTGAACAAGAGTAACATCTGGCTCTAATTTAGTTGAGAAACAAGTATGTGTTGTGAATGCAAACATGGGCTATACAGTAGGTCAAAAGCAAGCATGTGCCAGCATCTTCATGCGTTGGAGACTCATTGTTTCACAGAGCAGATAAAGAAATAAGAGTTACACTTCTTGTTTATTCATAAGCTATGTTTATTTCCAGTAGCTGGCCTACCATATAGCAGGGAAACAAAAGGCAATACGAAAGGTCACGTTTATTTATAGCGAGCGAGATGCAAAGTTTTCTGAATAGGGCAGAGTGGTGCTGCAGGCAATAAATTGTGCCTTTTAACCCCAAAAGCAAGTCAAAAAGGCAGCTAGCACCTTTGTATGGAGGAAAAGATGGACAGGGTTGCGACAAGGGGAGGAGAGGTGGAGGGAAATAGAACAGACAGGATACGGGATAATGGCCTTTACAGTAGAGCACAATCCCCTACTCTTACATAAATCATTAGGTAAGATTTAACAGCAAGCCAGTCTCCTCTACATTTCCTGCCCTCTCTCTCTCTCTCTGTCTCTCTCTCTCTCTCTATCTCCCTCTCTGTCTCTCTCCCTGCTGCCTGGCATTAATAGCAGTTATTGTGCTGCAAGGATGTGCTGGGCAGTAAACAAGCAAGAGGCCACTCCTGCCTGGCTCCGGAGCACTCCATTAGGGAGCCAAGTGCATTTTGTTTTTCCACACTGGATGCACAAATATAATAAAGCTACGCACAGCAGTTTAGGATGCAGCAGTAGTCTGCGGCAAAATGGAGGAGATTGAAGATGTATGTGTCCAGGTATTGGGACAGACAGAAATCCCTCCTCACCAAATTACACCCATCCTATACACCCTTGCCTACCACTTTGTCTAAAAATACATGAATATACGCACCCATAGGCATGCATGACGATGCATGCAGGTGAGCCATAGGAGGCACAAACACACACACACGAAGAGAGAGACCATTAAATGTCACAACCGGTAGCGGATTATATCAGTGAGCAAATTTGTGCACTCTGGCATCATCTGCAAGCACAAAAGTGGCGGAAAATAAAAGTCATATTGAACAATATGGGAATGGGGAAATCACTGGGACGGCCACAAGCCTCCATAATAAGGTTTAGGAAGAGCACAGGCTGGAGATAAGGGGATATAAAGTAGGAGCAGACTTCTAATATATCTCCCAGAGAGGATACAGCTTACTGCACAGACTCAGTGCTTCCAGAGGAGACAGTATAAAAACAAGGAGGGAGAATTAAATCAATCCATTATGCATAAACACTCATAAGGATCAACCAGTGACTTTAGTTCAAACATTCTCCGCTCAAATTCCCCTCCAAAAGCAGCGTTCCCACCGAGCAATCCAACGTCGTTAGATTTATTTTCAAAGTTTGATATTTTGAGAAGGGAGGAAGAAAAAAAAAAAAAGTTGCAACCGAGAACTTAGTTTGCCCTGCCTTGAGGACAGGCAGGGTGTGCAGCATTGAAACAACGCATGCAGAATAAACCACAGAAGTGGAAATGCATGCAGTGTGTACCATGTTTTATGTGGGAAGACATCCAGCCTTGCCACCTGCTTACATACTTTGCACACCACCCATCCACATCTGTTAGGTGAGTGCAGAGGTAATCCACACCCCCGCATCTGTCCCCGCACATGTTACACGCTGCATGGTCAATAAAAGCTTTCGCTCTTTTTCCTCATTATACGTTCCTGTCTGAGGGCCAATGTTTTCTGTTTGCCATCACGGTGCATTAAGAAATGTAACAGCATGCTAGTCAACCTTTGAATCACCTTTCTCATCCTTTTCACACATTACAGACAGTATTCATTTCATTTTCTCCCACCTTATCCTCATTTATGCACCTTGTTCCTATTCTTAACGTGTTCCCTACATCACCGAGCCTTTTTTAGTGCTCCTTTATCCAGCTGATTTTCTCTCGGCTCAGATATTATTCTACATTTTCCAGAGTGAGCTTGAACATCTCCCGGACAATCTGCCTGGACTTGTTGCATCTTTTGCCATTGGTTTTACCTTTAGGTGCAAGAATATATTACAGCGATAGACATGTAAACAGCAAGAGAGCATGGCTTTGCACCCGAGAGAAATTGACAGTTGCACCCTGTAGTCAAAACACAGTGGGTGATTAAACCAAATACACGAAGATGATACTTGTGATTTTGTCAAGAAAGTTCTTCCCAAGTCGTATTGGAAGGTGCCATCTTCTCATAAAAAGTAAGCTCAAGGGCCGCCCCAGTGGCTTTCCGTACAGAGAATATGCCACATAAAACTAAAGTGTACAGTTGGTTTGTTTTCAGTCTGTTTCAACAGGCTCCGTCCACCAAGCTATACTGCTTCCCAAACTTTGTTTTTCCTTCCTGGGGACAAATGATAAACCATCAGTGATTTTTCTGCATAAACAGCGTAGGCCTGTGTATGAACATTCAGTGAACATTCAGAGTAAATTCTCAATAAGTGTGTTAGTAAGCATGGGGTTTTCATCGAGTGCAATCTGAGGTTTATTTTCCCAGTAAGTCGTAACAAATCACATCAACAGAGACATGTTCAAAATGAATTTAAAGTCACTGACATTAACATGATCAAAATAAATGACACTACTGCTCTGTGGGTCTTGCACCTGATGTTCTTTTTTTAATCAAATTGTGATTTGTTTTTTTGTCACTAACTGTCAAGTTTTTCTGTGGCGAGCAATTATAAAAATAATCAGAATTACCACCTCACACATTATTTACTGCACATGTTAGCTAATGTACTTCCATCAAGGCTGAGAGATGGTGGATCTATTGATCATGTGTCATTAGTAAATATGTCTCATAGTATTATAATATCTCCCCGTCGTGGCTGGTGGAATAAAAGAATAGGAAAGAACATGAGGAACCAGAACCTGACTTTTATGATCCATGTGTACGAAAACACTTCAATGTGTTGTCATATTCTCAACATTTGGCTGTTATCCACGGGAAAAAGAAAAATACAAATGAAACCACAAAATTAACCAACCAACACTTTTTTTTTTAACACTGCAGGTGTTGTAGAGGCACTTTTTCCCCCCCTTAACCTGAAAAGGCAGAAATAAAAGTGACAAACTAAGTCACAGGTTTTCTTCTCTTTCTATTGTAGGGAAGAAAAGTCAGATGATGGTGCCTAAAGCCACAGAGTGAAATCATTAGGGCATTCATTTGCCATGAGGGAAAACAGCTGGAAGCTGTGGGTAACATAACAACAGCCTCATGGAGTTTCAGCCTTAATCCACTACCACATTTGACATACTGCTTGTCTCCATGCCTCTTTGATCCAACATCACACTGAGGAAGGTGATAGATATCCTATGCAAGAGTAAACATCGCACCATCACTCTGTTGGGTGTTCGGTTCAGCACCATGAAGGTGCTCCAGTCACGCGTGGCGTGGAAGATGGATGGCACGAGGAAGATGTGTTTGTGTGATAGATGGTTACAGTTCCAAAACCAATGGATTCTCTACATGGCAAAGCATACAACAGCAAGCCTCGCTCTCATTTGAGTCACTTGTTCTCCCAGCGAGAACAGAATATTTTCAGCAGCACCTGCGGTTACCTGCGCACGTAGCTCTCATTAGTCTATCTACAGCTGCAGATTCTTCTCCAAGTGTGTCATTTATGACTTGCGGGGAAAGGTGGTGCTACTGAAAAGGTGGCATTCATACACACACACACATGCGCCTGTGTACGCCTGCAGAAACACAAACACAAGAGAACACACCCAGTATGACAGCAACGCTGAAATTGATTTGACAAGGAGCAGGATTGGCCCAGATGAGAACGGTGGTGTTTGAGCGCAGCAGGCACACAGCAGCGAGCAAGGACAGCCATAAATCAATGGCATCGAGCTGCAGCATTATCAGATCCTACTCTACCAACAACCTTACGTGCTGTGTAGCCCAAAAATGCCTAGACCACACACACACCTCTCATTTGCACACTCACACAAATACGCCATGTTGGGAAGTATACAGAGTTGCTGGATAGATTGTGCCATAGGCTAACTTACCTGAGATAAGAGTCAACAACAACAGTAATATCACTCATGTGCTCCCGGTAGATCAGTTGGTGCTTTCCCCCATGCTAACACATAGATTTCATTATGATGAGTGATGTGTTGGCTTACATTATGTTTATTATAGTAGGCAAATAGCAATTATCCTAAAAAGATTGACCTTTAAGCCATTAAGGAGTTGTTAGTGGGACTGATTTGTTTACTTGTTTGTTTTTATTTTTTATTTGCAAATCTAAACAAGTAAATGCCATTGTGTCATGGCTATTTCTGTGACTTAGTTTATCTCCGACTATAAGGCTGTTCGTTCCAAACTGATACGCTTCACCAAAGAAAGCCTGACTGCTGTGTGTGCTACAGGCGAATGTTAGCCAGCTGGCTGCAGAACATGTACAGAAAGAAGTCAGTTCAGAAGCTGACCGGTGACACCCTGGGCTGACTGATCCAAGCGCACAGTCTGAAGAGCATGGAGCAAGTGCACGTAGGGCGGGTCCAAGTCCACTTTTGATATGTTAACAGCGGAAAAAAAGGAGTCATCAAGCCAGACACATGGTTCAAAAGGGTTGTACTTAGTCTCTTAATTAATCATGGGTGTGTTCTGGGCAGAGCATGCTACAGTCATGTGGAGTGCAGTCTCTCACACAAGCAGATCATTTGCGGCAATAGCAGATTCCACCAAAAGCTCCCTGAGGTGAAGCAGACATCCCTGCGTGTATAACAAGCATTGTGCACACGTGTCGGCACACACCTATGTAGGCGCAAATTACTAACCTGATAATGCACCCTTAAAATAACAGTGGAAACTCAGATTTCAGACCTGTTTTTTCTTGGTCAATCACGCAATCACTTTTAACTGCCCCAACAATGTACATGACCTTTAAGACCAACGTGCCCATGGGAATTTGGAAATCAATAATGACACCTGTGTAAGATAGGGCTCCCATTGCAAAAAAGATGATATTGTAACGGACACTAAAGGGACTTATTAGACATAATTCACTATAGCATGCCATTTATGTTAATGTTCAAAACATACAGTTATGTTATGTGCCTTTCTGTGTTACTTCTTTGAGAGCAAAGAGTGTAGCCATAGTTACACAGTGCATACTGGGTAGTATCAGGTAGTATAAAGGCAATTTCTGCTGCTCACCACCATAATATGACTGTTAACCTCTCTTAACTGATCTGTGTCATACTGGCACTGCTGAGGCCACGATTGAGACTGCCTTAAAAGTAAGTCTAAGTCATCAGAAGGACATTTTAAATTAGGAAATTGTGAAACAGAACTGCAGACTGGGTAAAACGGTTTTTTTTATGTGTGATGTCTATCCATGTTATGTAGTGGCGGCTTTCTCTACAGAGACAATAAAGTCCCAACAATTCTTTCAGTAACAGCTTACTTGGCAATACTGTTGCACAATGTCAACCCTACCATTACATACAAAATGCAATGTAATTAAAGATAATTGCCAAGCGAAGCCATTTAAGAAGTAGCTATTCCAAAGATTTTTTTTTTGGCATTTCTGCTTTAATTGACAGTCACAGTAGAGATAGAAGGGAAAGGCAGGGAAGAGAGAGGGGATGACGTGCAGCAAAGGACCTAAGGTCGGATTCGAACCCCGGTCGCTGCGATTGGGACTAAGCCCTGGTACATGGTGTGCGCACTTTACCAGTGAGCCACCGGGGTGCCCCAAGAATTAGCTCTTCTTAGATCAAAACATAAAACATGATTCAAAGCTGGTTGGCCTGACTATAAGTCACCTATTTTACAGGACAAGATGGTGCTTTTACACCTGTCCCCTGGGTCCAGAAAGAAAGAAAAAATATATATTTGAGCTGGACTAATAAAAGCAAAGTTAGCCGCCCACAAATGAGAACATGTATATACCAAACGCCCTGTAATATGATCATAAAAAATAAGATGTACTACACATGAAGGATGTAGGTACACCCACCTGGTCAGGAACAAGTTCTAAATCTCCTTCTTCCTCTCTCTCTCTCTTAAACAGCCACACCACACACAGTGGCGTCTTGTTCCTTACATTTTAATTTCCTCCTGTCTCCTCTCTTACCATGTGGCGCTTGAAAAAAAAAGTCCAATATGATTTACTGTCTTTTTTTTTTTAACACCTGTAAAAGGTGGGCGCTGCAGCTGAAATATTTAGCAGCCTATATTTATTTATTACCTCATGAACTGTCTACTTAGGTTTGCAGGGATACTTTTTCAACTGGGATGAAATTGCAGTGACTCTATCTGCATAGCGCATAATTTCATGGTTGCACCTGGAAAATGGAACCATATTTTTCAGATATGAAAATAAATAAATAAAGACAAAGATTAAGACACCTACTCACCGAGGCGTGAAACATGCATACCCACATGTTCAGGCAACTCTCATGCAGACACAAACAGAAGTGCACACACTCACACAAAAGCAAAAATATATAGAATATAATGCTGTGACAAATTGTAAATGTGCAGCCGTACATATCAATGCAAATCTATAAAGCATTTATAATATCCAGCATTAAAGTGACAACACAGGTGATAAAAAACCATAAAGTATGATAAGGTCACTATAAATTCCCTGTTGAATAGTATACAGACATAACTGAGTAAGTCTCAACAGAAAAATCATAGGAATAACAATAGTTTACGATGGCACAGACACATGCACAAAATCCAGATAATGTTCCTCAAACTCAGTATTTGGTGTGTGTGACCTTGTCAAGAGAACTTGAAGTGCTTGAGCTCTCAACTAATCTCATTCAGGCTTTGCCCCGGACTTGTTCTAATGGACAATCAGCACTCCATATCTGGCTGACATTTTCCTCGGGCTGATCAGCTGCTTTGTCTGGGTGGTAGAGTGATGTTTAGGCCTGTGATTACGCCCTGACCTTTAGCTCGACACGGAGATAAACAACACAAAAAGCCGCTAAATAACAGCCCTCACATACTCCAAAAATGGCTGCTCAGGTTCAAGTGTTAAAGTGAAATCAGGGGCCTCTTGACAAGTGGAAAGGAAAGCCGTACATCACTCTACAGTGGCTGTAGTGCTGACTATTGGTGCTTGTATCTCA
>OMLB01054638.1:0-12683 GCA_900302555.1 Myripristis jacobus
CTGAGGGACTGATTAATTCATCAATACTACTTTTGCCAACAGAACTCAGCATGTTGTACCGTGCAATCGCACATAATGTTAATGATGCAGCACACATATGTACCAGATCTGGGATCTCTGTGCTCCCTGCCTTTTTGAGGGGGTTCCCCATTGAGAGACGGAGAACAGCACTCAGTGCAAATTTCTCTTTATAACTTTGATCTGTTCTTCAGCAATGTTAAAAGTCATGCAGTATTTTTGGAGCGAGTACTCGAAATTTACCAACACCATGAGGGAAAGTGCTCCCAGGTCTTTGCATCTAAAGCTTCGCACAATCTTTGATCTGTGATGTTTGGTTGACAATCAAGGAGTGAAATACAAATTTATGTGGCTCAACGCAACAACACCTAATTATGTTTAAAAGAAAAAGCACATATATTGTATATTGTATGCTGGAAACATTAGAGCTGAGCTAGGCTTATACCAGGCGCATACCATACGTTGTCACAACCAATTTCGGCATCCCAGATGGTCTCAGACAAATTGTCAAGTTCCGAGTAAAAACAGCACATCTTTTGCTCGCATAGTGTGAGAAGGTCAGCACGTCACATCATGTTCTCAGGACACGGTCTGGGACTGTCTGGGATGTCCAGATCATTTTCAAACATGCCTGAGATTTTTGTTGTTGCTCTTGTAGTGTGAGAGGGCACCACGGGCTGCTTTATTATGCTGACCAATCAGATCGCAGCAGGACACATCATCACTCTGTTTAATGGACAGGCAGATAGACAGGGGGTATGATTGCACATTTTACTATGGAAACTGCCTCACCTCCAACTTGTTTTGTAATTCCAATGGACCTAACTGTGCACGCACCCCAAACTCTAGCCGTCACCAGCCTCTTGTCGTCTACACGTGCAAGCAAAAACTGCGGCCACTTGATGTATAAATGTGTTGTCTTATTGGTCACCAATGGGCAAACATCTACACTAATGAGCCATTTGGATTTCTATCTTACGGGCTCTAGTCCTACGAGGCCAGACCAACAAGACTTCAGTGTCTTGTCAACTCTGTCTGAAGTCAGGCTCACTCGAGGCTCTGCTGTCCCTCGTCACTTGTCTTTTGATGTGCAAACTCACGGCGTTGTTTCATCCTGAAGTGTGCACACTATTTTGATGAAAGATGGGACTCAGTGGCTTGCTAGTTCGTCAGATGTAGGCTCTCCTACAACATGTGGTCATGTAATGTGCTTCTGGCCTTACAGAAAGGAATCTCAGCCTTCTTGGAAATGACAATAAGGCTTTGGTAGCATGCAAACAAAAGATCTACTCACTTCCTCTCTCTTTAAGCTTTCTGACGTATTTACTCAACCGCTAAAGACACATGGGCATACTTGCATGCGCAATGTACATGAAAAATTTAAACAATGGCCTGGCATTCACCTTACAGCGGCTGTATTGGCTTTCTGTTCCACCTCAAATGTGAGTGTGTGTCTGTGTCTGTAAGTGAGTACTTACCGTGTCCAGGTTCTGCATGATGTCCTGGAAGGAAGGGTGCGTCCTGAACTGCTCAAAGAGCTCCCTCTTGTACAGCAGGGCATACACTAGGTTGGGGTTGTGGTGCAGGGAGTTGCACAGGCAGGAGTTGATGATTTCTAGCATCATGCGGATCACCTCCTCTATTACATTCAGGTCTTGGGCCTGCGGGGAAATAGAAAGGTTAATTGGTTTCTGACTATACTGGTTTCACCTATACTGACGCATTTTTACTGTTGTCTTCCAGATAGATTGATGGATGGAAAGATTGATAGGTAGACAAAAGGACAAAAGAAGAGAGTGACAGAAAAGAGGAAGGCCCCCCCAAAAAATCAAAGAATGAATGAATTAAGAAAGAACTGAAGGAGGGAAAGAGGGAAGGACTGAGGGAATAAAGAAATGATCAAAAAGGATACTAAAATGCAACCACCTAGTGCCAGACTGCCTCTCTGCAGCCCTCTATGGTCGCTTTCACACCGCTTACAACCCAGTTAGACCAGCCCTGTGCAATGCTCTAACTCGTTTGATCTCAACCGGCCTTGCTGACCTGGTCTCAGTTGGGCACGAATACCTGCTTGCACTTTGATCGCCTTTGATCGCCTTTGATGTGAACGGTTTTCACCCGAATCATGTTCAAGAACACACCTCCTTGGCTCATGGATTTGGCACAAGAACGACACAGCACACATAATACAAAATGCACACCGTATCAGCGACGACGGTTGAAGCAAGCAAAACAGAGACATCGGTCATCAGAGCCCATGGTTACACTTGTCTTTTCAATGCCACTTTTGTCATCTGATTACACCAGGATGCATTAACTGTCATGTCTGTATGCTCCGTGATGCCATCTTTCTCACATTTGGATACGATCAGCCACACCGCATGCCGAGGTGGCCTGGCTTACATTGAGTTTCCATCTTAGCGAGGTGTGGAAACATATGGGACAATTTATCAACACATGAAGTGGAAAAAATCCACAACAGGAATATATCCAGTCACCATCTGACGAGACAGGTCGTAAAGTCTGGACATACATAGGGGGACACGGCTGAGTTCTGATCTGGTGCATCCGATAACAAAGGTTGACAAAATGCAAGTGCAATCATGGCCTGAGAGTGATGAGAAAGAAGTGCTGATGTCGCAGAGTGGTGTGGCAAATACAGCGTTGAACAAAATTCCCTCTCTTTACTCAGGAACCTGCTGGTCTGGTGTGACTGGCGTCCAGACGGAACACTAATCCCGCAACGGCCTGGTGTGAATTGTCCCACTGCAGTTTGTAGATCAGAGCAAAATAATGGGTACTACCTGTTTGGCTGGTGTGTGAAGGGTGTAAGTTTATTCTAGCACGTAAACTGACAGACAAGATCTGGCTGAGGGACAGGGAGGTGCCCGTGTGAGACACAGGACAGGTCTTGTCACACTATGTTTCCTTCTGGGGTCGAAAGAGACATTTTTAGTGACAGGTGACTGTATGGTAAGAACGAGATGGGAGGAAGAAGGGCTGACATGTTGAGTCAAGTTAGATTTATCTAGAAAGTCGTTTTAACAAAACAAAGACAGCACAAAATACAAGACGCAAAATAGCACAGAGCATAAACAGATATAAACGTGAGAGAGAAAAAAAAGAAAAATTTAAATTTTATGATACCAGGTCAAAGCATGTATGTGTGTGTGTATGCATACACAATTTGCATAAGTGAATGCATATATGAGCAATGAGGCAACAGTGGAGCAATAGACAAGAATATGATTGTCTGCCATGAGAAGCTAAAAGGCGCCTTAATCAGGGGAGGAAACAAAGAGAGGAAAGGCTGGCGAGCTGAATGCAGATTGTAAGTTGTACTAAATAAAAATGTTCTGGAGTCTGGACAGGAAGTGATCTGAACAAAGGGAAGAGGCAAGTAAGCGACAACTTCCTTATGTGGCCTTCTATTTTCTTTTAAATACATGGAATAACAGGCTGGCTTGCACCCATAAAACAAACTTGAGTTTGACTCGCTTGATAGGGAGTGAGGTAATCGCTGACTCAATGTGGGTCACCGTTAAATTCTTTGTAAATTAGAGTTAGAAAACTTTGTAATCCACACATGCTGGGGGGCAAACAAAGACCAGGGTAATGTGATATCTGTAACTCCCGGTCAGTTTCTTTTGTTTTGCTTTCTGAGCAGTTAACAAATTAATTACTTCATCCAAATTAGAAACATATATTATTCACATGTCATCCCATGAATAGACATGCCTATTTTTCTCTATGATCATTTAAAAGACAATTTAAACTTCTGTTTAAAATTACTTCATACATGTTTTTTGTTTACAAGCACTATTTAATAAATGAACTAAAATAAAGGTGTGCACACAATTGTCTACAGCATTAGGCAAAATGGGAGCTGAGCTAAATCTAATGAAAAATTAATTACAACAGATATTCTAAAACAAATCAAATATTGGCTGAGGAATACACCGAGGCTTTAGCCTAGCCTTAAAACCACAGTCCTATGGGCTACTGTACCACTGAAAGACGCCTAACCTGCCAGAGTGCAGCTGCACAGGACAGTAGATCTATTCTCGTTGACAGTACATCGGGTTAACAATGTGTTTATCCTGATTACTTCAGAACTGTAGCAACTTAACCCACAGAAACAAGATAGGCACTGCGAAACTAGACAGTGTCTTGGCTTGTCTTTGTATTTGTTTGGATACAAACAAGTAGAGCGATTCAAAGTGAGTCTCTTTCTTTGTACACTAACTCCAGCATAGTTGTGCCAAACCGCACCTGGGACACACAAGCTAAACACATGGAAAGTAATACAAAGACCAGATAAATTTTCACCACAACCGTCTCATTTTTCTACAGCCATTACACTATCGAAGTTATCAAATTGCAGCTATCAAATTATTGGGAGAATCATACACTGATCATTATTCTAGGAGCTTTATAGAGGTTCCAGAAACGAGATCTTGACACTTGTTCTGATGCTGACTGCTGCTTTCTCTTTCAACTTTTCAACCCATTACTCAGGCCATGTTCACACTGAGCCGGGTAAATCTGAATTTTACTTCCTCCGTTTTGTCTTTCTGACCACACTAGGCTGACGTTTTACACCCACAAAAATGAGACCCAACTTTACTGTCACGTGATCTAGGATGTAGTCAAGCATCAAACGTGCACAAACATGTACAACAAAACTGAATTTAGTGTAAATGGCACACCAAAAGGGCATTCTTAAACCAGCTTAGTGTGGATGTAGCCCCAGGTGCCTTTCTGAATTTCATTTATGTTGATTTCAAATGTAGAATTCCAGGATTACCTGCTTTAAATACAGTTTCAAAGGATTTCGGCCTCTTCCTCCACCAACACTATTATTTCACATGAAACACACTGAAGAGCTCACACAAATTAAAAAAACAAAACAAAACACACACACACACATCAAGAAAGAGAGAAACTTTACAATAAAGTGATGCTGATACACTGACAAGCTGGCCCCCAAACAAGTCTTTCATCAGCCAACATGCAAGAAATCAAAAAGCATCCTAATCCTGTTTCATTAAGGCTGCCAGCCTGAGTGCTGCAATTTAAACGAGAGGCACTCGAGCTGCATAATGATGCTGCAAAATCACCATGATATATTAAACATAACCAGTTACTGTAATGAAATCATTAATTAAACTCAGGAATGCATTACTTAGAAAATGTTTTGATGTCAGTATACTCGTCTTCATATAGCACATGGGTGATTATTATGAACTCCCTATTTTAATGCACTCGGGAGCTATAGGAGTTTAAAGAAATTCAGTTTCTTCTGATTGATGGACAAATTTAAGGAGCAAGGTGCTAAGAAACCTACTCAGATCTTGTCTGTTGGGGAAGCATGTGATGCAGGTATGAGGTTTGTATTGCTCTTGAGTATTTTTGTTCAGAGGGATGACTCTACACATAGACAATGTCCTGCATACTATAGGATGGCGGGATATAAAAGGAGCTGCACAGAGACACAGGGAAAAGGATCTTCAAAGAGATAAAACAACCAGCGGCATGAATCCAACATATGGTCCAACAGAGATAGTGAGTCCCCCTAGTGTGAGTACTACGCTTAGAGCTCTGAGAGAAGTGACAAGTTCTATTGTTATATATATATAAGCTTCCCAACAGATAATACTGTTAGTTTTCAAGCCAATCCAAAAATACAGAATTGTAGATAAAACCATAGCTCATCCAAAACAAAGGCCTCAAACACAAACAACGGTCCAGCAATATGACCTATGGCATTCAAGCCCTGCTTCAGTGCACCATATCCCACGTTCTCAATATTTTCTCCAATTCATAGCCAAAGGAATTAGAAGAAGAACAGTAGAGTTAGGTTGGAAAACTATTGGCAGGGCCAGAAGACAGACAGTGGTCAGACACTGGTCGAAGCACTGAGACAAAGAGATGCAGACTAAAAGAATGCAGGAGTCAAGACATCCAAAGCAGCTTAGCTTAAGGCGATGGAGTACTAATGAAATAAACCGTCTGGCACTGTGAGCACAGTATTGTAAAACAAAGACACACACACACACGCGCACACACACACACACACACACACGCAGAGTAGAGAAACTAAAAAATTCCCCAGACATTTTCAGTGCTTCAGTGCTGACCCTGTGAGCAATGAAAAATTGTCTCTGTGATTGAAAAAATAAACTACCTACAATTTAGCTACCACAAATACAAGAAATTCAACCAAATTACAAGCCATGTTTTGTTAAGAAAAAAATGCACACATTTGCAAATCATTTTTATTTCATAACTCAATGTTTTCTAATTAACCTCTACCACTTTGAACTAAAACAGGAGGGGAAACTACTGTGTGAAATTCTGGATACAACTTTGGATTCCCAAGTGAAACACGGCTCCTCCTTAACATCTAAACCAGTCCAGTGCAGTGTTTTATTGTTTTTCCTCTACACTTAGTGCTGCTGCTCTGTGGTCATTCAGGGGGAACATTATGCTAGTCAGTCAGTGGTAAAACATGGTACTCCATTATGCTGCTCCACTATCAAATTAATGTGTTGCCACACTATATTTTATTCAATTCCAAACTATATCAAAATCAGATTTCTGAAATGTGAAACTATGTGTAACAATGTAATATATGGTGATGCATGTGTTTGTTTTGGCTAAGTCTTACCTAATTAAACAAAAACAAAAACATTGGAGAATGCAACATTGCTGATATAAAAATGCAGTTTAATGTTGCTGAATGGATGCGCACATTCAGAAAATCCTCTTTGGACAAACAGTGCAAGAACAGGCTTGCCTATGATGTTAGGTGAAAATATATACACTGTCACAAGGAAGTGGGAAGGAAGCCTCTCAGCTGAGGAGGAGGTTTTCTGGCTGAGGGTAGTTCCTGTGAAATGAATTAGAATAAAGCACTGCGCAAGCAGTTTCTGACAGGCAGATGCACAGATCAGTCAGACCTAAAGACAATAAAAAGCGTGTTTCTTGTCCTCTACAGTACCAGTTTCAAGATTGAGAAAATAAACATGAAATGTAGGACATTTATGCAATCCCTCTACCTACAAATTACCATGAATAATGAAATAATAATAATTCAAAATAGACTACAAAGCATAGTAGTTCAAAAAATTGGGCAAATAATCTTTTATTCAAAGCTTTTATTCAAAATTCTGTGTTCTGCTTCAAAAAAAAGTCCCAATCTTATGAATAACTGCTGGTTATATGGCATTTCACCACATATACACATGTGCAGTGGTGAGGATCCTTACAAAATACGTAACAGTGGTGTCGTGACCATTACTCATGCATTTGCATGAGAAAGCAAGAAAAAACTGAAGAAACCAACTTGCCACATGGATGCAATAATGTATTGATTGCCATAAGCAGAGCTGAATTACAGGCTGGTGGATGAAGGTGTGCGGTGGAGTGGAGCCTCAACAGGCGGACGTGAAGAGGCAAGTGGAAGGCAGGAGAACAGGCTATAATGAGGATTGATGGTGTGTCTGGGAGTGGAGGTGGCTCTTTGGGCTTGACTCCACTGCCTAGCTAGACCTGCTCTGCTCTGGCAGGGCATAATTAGACAGAGAGCAGCGACAGAAAGAGGAGACAACTGAGTAGGAGGGAGAGGAGGCAGAGGAAGGAAGATAGAAATAAAACGGGAGACGAGGAGAGAGAGTGTATAGAGCAAGAAAAAACCCAGCTGGATGGAGAGGGTGAATGTGATGAAAAGGGGACAAAGGAAGAGAGAGAGAGAGAGAGAGAGAAAGAGAGAGAGAGAGGGGGAGACAGAGTAGGAGTTCGGGAGACGTTGTGTGTTCTCCAGCTCTGTTCCAGCTTAATGAGATTAGCCCAGCAGAAAAAAATGCCACACCAGGGAATTCAGGTCACATGAAAATAGGCTAGCTAGACGTCTGCCTGGCCCTGTGTGTATGTTTGTCAAGTGGATGCGATTAAGTCGGAGGTCCACAGTTAACTGTCCGCTTGAAACTCAGACAGGATTTATATATGTTGGCTCCTCCTTCTCTTCCACGCCCAACTCTCTCTGTTATCCTACACTGGTTTCCCCTAAAAATATATCCTCCAAAAAATACTTCACCGTTGTGTGTGTGTGTGTGTATAGGCATGTTAAGTGTGTGTGATTACTGCCTTTCTCTTCTCTTCTCCTCTGCTCCTTTATCCTCCTCCCACTCTCTCTCTCTCTGTTCCTTGTCTGGTCCTTCTCCTACACTCATGTGTTATTTTCTAGCTTCTTCCTGCGCTGTCATTTAATCACAGCCATTCACGCCACTCCTCTATTCCTTCTCCTCACCCAGACAAACACATGCCACAGAGCAGAAAGATATCATTAGTCTCAATGATACTGCCTCATTTTGACTTGTTTCACCATTTAGATAAACCTTGGAAGTGTGTGTGTGTGTGTGTGTGTTTGTGCGTGTTTGTGTGTGCGCGCCATAAGTCAGACAGACTGGGTGTACACTCAGAAGCCCAAACTTTTTTCATCTGTCTGTGTGCTGCGGATGCCTCACCATGGCAGACGCAGGTGTGTCATATGTGTGAGTGCGTACACCCTTTGGTATCCGTCTGGCAGAAAATGAGAGACAAAGCAAATTACAGACTTGCACATACAGCGTGTCCCTACATCTGGAAAGGACAGTGGCCAAGACTACACATCTGCCACTGCACCGCTACTGTGTGTCCTTCTGTGGCTGTTCGGTCATGCATGCATGTTTGCATTGGCCGTATGTTTATATATATTATCATGCAAGTATGCGTGTTTGTTTGTGTGGACAGTGTACGGACAGAGACAAGTAAATCTCTGTCAAGCGGAAGCTGGCATCATTAAACCAATAGCTTAGTGACTCCCTGGCTAGCCCTGCTGTTTGCTGTAGGCTGTCGCAGGGCAGCAAACCAGACGCATTAAGAAGGAATACAGACAAAGACAAGGGCATGGAGAGAGGCAGACTGACAGAAAAACAGAGAGAGACAGAGATAGAGGGGGAGAGAAGCCATAAAACATTTAAACAGAAAGCTTGAAACCTCTTTGAAGGTACAAGTATCCAAAACTTTCAACACATGCCAATACTCATGTTATATCCAAGATATGTTTTTGCACTTTCGATGATACCATTCCGAAGAGAAAAAATTATAGGTGAAAACAAGGGAGAGAGAGAGAGACAGCAAAGAGAGAGAAAAAGAGAAAGAGAGAAACTGGGAGGTAGATTGAATAATCTAGTAAAATAACACATAAACATGGGTGAAGGGAAGGCTAAGAAGGAGACCAAAAGGGAGAGAATGAGAAAAAAGGCAAAGAAAAAAACACAGGGGCAGAGTGCCAGGCAGAGAAAGAGAAGAGGCAGCGAAAAAGGCATAAGTACAGACAGAGAGGGTCAGGCCAGCTCAGTAGCAGCAGCCTGCTCGGTCTTTGGGGAGGTTTTAAATAGGTCATTGTCTGACCTGCATTATGGTACCACGGCCATTTCATAATCACACCACTTTGTGGAGCGCTGTGCCCAGGTCAGCCCGTTATTACCCCATGGCCTCACGCACACGCGCAACCACGCATGCTTGCACACACACACACACACAGAATTAGGCAAAAGACAGTGCTTGCCCCCCAAACAACAGCAACATGCGGTTTGCTTGTCTGTCTGGCAAAGACTGTCCCGGGACAACCGCCGCACCAGCGTCTCTGTGCAGGAGGGGAAACAGACACTTTGTTTGGATCATTTTAAATGAGCACACTTCCTACTGGAGAGGAAAGCGCTCGCTGACAGCAGGGGGTTGCGGGTGAATGGCGCTGATGTCAGCGATGACGCCAGTGATGATGATGATGCTGATGATGATGAAGATGACGCTAACAGCTGCAAGAGTGCCCTAGGCAGATAGGTGGGCAGCGTTAATTGATCCGCTGTGAGCTGTGCTCTGTTTTGCCGTGCTGATCAGGGAAAGACCAGGACACAGCAGGGCTGCCCTAATTACTGTCTGGATGCAGACAACCATTAGGACCCCAGAGCACCTGCTGCCTGCAGGGGCAGCCCTCCTACTGCCTGAGGGGGGAGAGAGAGAGAGAGGGAGAGAGGGGGACAGAGCAGATATATAAAGAGAAAGCGAGACAAGTCTGTCAGGCAGTAGCGAGTCAGCCAGAGGGTCACCCAGTTAAGGGAAAAAACACAACAACAACAAAAAATGAATAAAATAACAGTACAACTGCTTTAGAGGTTCAGACACTCAACAGGAGGGGTCAGCAAGTAAGTCAGACCATGTGTCATCATCTTCTCTCCATGCAGCTCTCTGCCCCCAGCAGGACACCACGTTAATGAGTGGCATACAGGCAGACTGGCATACAGAGAGACTGAGAGCCTGGAATAATGAGCCACATGAAGAGGGGCACTACTATAAGAGGTTACTAATTTGCCAGGTTCAACCTCCTTTTCAAACCATTTTGTTCACAAAGTTAACTTTACATAGAGGCACTGAGGCCTGGGTGTTTGAACCTTTACTTTGGATCATTTGGCAGAGGTGATGAAAACTGGGGGGCATCAGCTTATCCCGCTTACAAGGGCACATGTCCAATAACGTGTCAGGAATAAGAGAGAAGTGAATTTGGCCCAAGGTGACAAGTGACCATAATCTTTGCCTTTGATATTATTTTTTTTTTTTATCTTCATTCAGTTTGTCAGTGGAGTTGGACTCATGTTTTCAGTGCATTCTCTTAACGGCTGTCTTTCTGTTTTATTGTTAATTTTTGTATACCATGCTGTATTCTGTTGTATTTTAATTTGTTGTGATTTTGTACCTTGGCCAAGTCTCTCTTGTAAAAGAGATTTTTATTGTCAGTGGGTCTTCCTGGTAATATACAGGTAAAATAAAAATAAATAAACAAATAAATAATTTATATGGGAGATGATGACTCAAAGTAAATAAGAAAAAATGTCAATTTTCATTGATTTTGAAAATTATTTGAAAATTATCTGAGAATCAAATTATTATTTGATTCTCAATGGTAGGTGGAATCAGACTATAGAGACACAAGTTTGTACTGAAATGCTTGTTATTATTTTTATTTTGCTAAAATCATTTTTAGTGAATATTGTTTTATGATACAAAAAGGAACAGAACTTGTTTTACTGTATGGATGTACTTGCAATCATTGTATTGGCACCCTTAATAAACACATTGTTGAACTTGGCACAGATTTAAACTCTACTTGACAACAGACTTTTAGGGATATGAGTGCTGGCGGTCTGTAAATGCTTTAATTGCGGAACGCCCCTGGTGAAAACAGTCCAATAAACTAAAATTTGCATTAGTGGCAATCTTTCGATGCTTCCAAGCAAACCCTGAACAGGCTCAATTGAAGTGAGAGTGGAGGAAAACTGCCATGAAACTGCACATTGGCCAGTTACTGCTGACTGTTTCTCATTACACTCTGAAGGTCCTTAGCATCCTCAACTCATGTTTTTTTTTTGTCTGCTGAAAAAAGCCAAAAAAAAAAAATAAAAGACTAAAAAACAAACCCCACAGGGATTTTCATATACAAGAACGCTAATTTAGCAGCCAAAATTGAATGATGTAATCTGAGGTAAGATTTTTCAGCTCTTGATCATCAAAGTGGAAAAACAAAACTGTCAGGTGTACAGCTGACCGGACCTTTTTCATAAAGTACATTTCATTCATGAACTGACACTGTAAATCATAACCAAACTGCTGAAAAACTGCAACACGCAGATGGGTAGAAAGAATGGTGAAATTACCCGGTTGTTGATATATTCTTTAGAGATTAATCAACTGTAAAAACTAATAGCTAACCACAAAATGCTATTTTCATTATTTTGGTACTCCCAAATGGCAGTGAGAGGTAACTGAAGTAACTGAGGTAACTTCCTTTGAGGTAACCTGACACCTTGTGTTTTTCTTTTAAAGATGGTCATAAAATATGCATTTCCCAGTTTCCATGCATCACTTCCTGTGAGCCGAGAATATTTCCTTCCAGTGGTTTGTCCCGACCACATGGACCGAGGAACTCATGCATTGCTGATGGGCGGATGACTTCTTGTTCAGCACAAACACGTTGCTTAGGTTAAAAATAAAGCAATATTTTTTTCATGTACTATTTTCATGAATATATATTTTGTTCACCAGAGTTATACAGAATGGAATAATAAAATAAATATAGAGGAATTAGTTAAAAACGTAGCATTACCAGAAAATCTTATTTTACAAAACATTCTTGTAAGGCTATTAAAGTGGCAAATTCCTGGATGGACTGATGATAAACATAAGGCATTATGATTTCTTTTGGTACACTGATGCTCTTTGGTTTGCCCCTAAATAGAGGGAATGCTGCTACAAAGCTAATGTATATATTCAGTCTGGTGATTAAACAGAGATCACAGATTGTGACTCAACCAGCATGCATAAACACATAGACGGGGTGGTCCAACATGCTTCTGGCTGTGTGTGTGTGTGTGTGTGTGTGTGTGTGCATGAGTATGTTTGTAGTCTCTTCTCAGAAATGTGCAACAGTAAACAGACTAAGAGGCAGAGAAGTAACACTACCACTACCATTGCCTGGGAGGATAAACAGAGACAGCACACGACATGACACGACACAACACACACGTCTTCTTTATATTTGCGTGTTTGTGTATGTTAGTGCAAGC
>OMLB01054648.1:0-23913 GCA_900302555.1 Myripristis jacobus
ACCTCATTAACATACAACACAGAAATACAGAAATAAATAAATGTGGAAATGTAGAAATACAGAAATAAATGTAGGAATAAATAAATAAACGTAGAAATAAATAAATAAATGTAGAAATAAATGAAGGAATAAATAAATGAATAAATGTAGAAATAAATAAAAATAAAAATAAATAAATGTAAAAATAAATATATAAATACACAAATGAATAAATAAATGTAGAAATAAATAAATAAATAAATACATACATACATAAATGTATAAATACACAAATAAATAAATAAATGCATGAATAAAAGCAGAAATAATTAAATAAATACATGTAGAAATATTTATTAATTTAATTATTTATTTATTTATATATTTATTGTTTTGTCATTTTTCGTCCCTCATATGGCTCCACCTGTGAAAGTAAAATTGAATTAGCCACTGACACCGCACTTGCGTGTGATCACCTATTCATAGTTGAATAGCATTAGGGGTGTTAGCGACTATACCACTGTGTGGAAAAAAATGCAGTTAAATCAAATAGATGTGCAAGTGTCTGATTAGTAAGTATGCTGTGTAAAAGTTGTCTGTAACTGGTCCTTACTTTGTCATGTTCTGTGTCTGCTCCAAGGTGGCCGGCCAAAAGAATCCCAGGTGGTACGAGCACCGAGATAAACATTCCGGGAGGGACCAAGTGGCAGGAAAGGATAGGGGGAGCCGGTAGTTGGGGTTGTTATTTTTTTGTTGTAATATTGGTTCATTCGATTTATAAATATGAAATAATTAATAGTAGATGAGTACTGAACTGTAAATAGTAGCCATAAAATTATATTTTATATTGTGTATTTATAAGAGTTTATTATAGCCTAATTTATTGATCATACCTGGGAGTAGAAAGCATCCAATTGAGTCTACAGGGACAGAGTATATAAGGCGCCAGCATACCTCTGTCTGTGTTTCTGTGAGGTCTCATTTGCCTGTGCTGCTGCCGCCACCCTATATTATTGTATTGCATTTTTGTTGGTTTTTGGTGAATAAAACACCACTGGGATGGTACACCTCATTGCTGCCTCGACATCATTCACTGCTTTATCCAGCCGCAAATGGTTATCTGTGACAATCATATCCACTCAAATAATACCGATTATATTTTGGTCAGCTCTTATGACACATGCCAGCGGTCTTTCTTTCTTAAATGGCAGTGGCATTTCGTAATGACCATCACTCTTAAGTCTAATGCCTCTTTCCATTTCTGACAGGAATCTTAGATCCTCCTGAGAGATGTGGCTGGCCTCTGAAGCTCTTTCAGCGAAGTCAGATTCCAGCACCTTGATGATATCTACAGGTAAGACAACTTCCTTGATCTGTGTTCTACAGACGTAACGAACTTCACTTGTAAGGTCTGAAGAGGACTGCAGACTTGGCATCACTTGCTTCACTATGACTTGATGGTTTACTCCAATTGCATCTCTATAGCTGAGACATGGGTTACCATAGCCCACCACACTGAGTCTGTTCTCTGAGCGAAGGGATGATTTCCTTCACCAGGCACCACTTGTCTTGGTATGAGGGCTTGAGGACAATTGTAGCCGATTAGTAGGCTGACGTGACAGCTTTGCTGAGGAGCAATCTCATCTGCGATGTCTTCCAGATGAGGCCATGCTTTTGCAGTCTCTGGTGTGGGGATATGGTCTCTGTTTGCAGGGATGAACTCTCTGGAGTAGGTCACTGGCAGTGGGATTGTCTTGTCTGAGTTGAATCCTCTTACTTGCAAACCAGTCAGTCTCTGGCAGGACACGACTGTGTTTCTTGAAGCCAGTGTGGAGATCTTTAGTTGAACTGGTTCACTCTTCGTGTTGAGTGCCCTTGCTGTCTCTTTGAGGATGAAGGTTGTGTCACTCTGTGTATCGAGGAGTGCATACACAAGAACTTCATGATTTGGCTTAGTAGTGGCAGACATCCACACTGGAATTATTGCGGACGTATGAGTGTCTCTGACATTCTGAGTGACTCTATGAGACGTTGCTTCACGTGATGTGTTTTGCTCTTGGTCTTGTGGCTGATCAGGCTTCCTGCCCTTTGACTTGTCACGGTCTCTTGCTCCATCAGTCCTTGCTTGCATCCTTTCTTCTTTGGGGCAGTTATCATTGAGGCAAGTTGGATGTCTTTTGTCACACGTTTTGCAGATGTTTCGGTCTCCACAGTCCTTGGAGCGATGGCCAGACTTCAGACTGCCAAAACATAACTTCTTCTCTTGAACAAACTTGACTCGTTCTGTAATGGTCTTCTTCATGAACTTACGACACTCCTGCAGACTGTGACCTGCCTTCTCACAGAAGACACAGCTTGTAGTGTTGGCTTTCTCATCTGAGCTGGTTGCTAAGACCTTTGCTCCAGAATTTCTGTTCTTTGAACTCTTGATCTTCTCTCCTTCACTTGGTTTCAGGGCGTGGAGAGATGTAATTGGATTGCAGGCAATTTTGGCTTCATGTGTGAGAAACTTTACAAACCGGCTGAAACTCAGGAACGTGTGACTTTCTTCTTCCGCTTCTATGACTATTCCGTTCCATCTTGAAGTCAACCAGTCTGGGAGCTTAGCGAGTATTTTTTGGTTCTCATTACAATCATTAAGCACTTCAGGTCCTCTGATCTGAGACATAGTGGACTCACAGCTGCAAAGGAAGTCAGCGAGTTCTTGAAGTTCCAGACTGCCCTTGGCGTCGATCTTATCTCGACGCCATGTAAACAGCAGCAACAAACACACTGGTGAATTCTCTAGGCAGGTAATATGGCCGACACCCCAGCAGTAAAAACTCAATGTCAGGTGAACATCTTCCATCCACTCTGACTGCACTTGTGCACCAAGCATCATTAATGTACACACAGAGTCCGCCCCCTCTCGTCTTACCGGAGTCTTGTGTTCTGTCTGCCCGGAACAGGCTCCTCGCTCCTCGTCCGGTATGTTTTCATGGAGCCACGTCTCTGTGAGGATGAGTGCACCACAGCTTCTGTCTTCTCTTTGCTGGGTCAGCCTGAGCCTTATCTCATCCATTTTATTTTCCTGCGACCGGACATTTGCCAGGAGTAGGCTGGGTAGTGGTACAGCCTTGGGTCCAAGCCTTCTTAGCCTGAGTCTTACCCCGGCTCGTTTCCCTCTCTTCCTGGGTCGACCACACGCTTGCGATTATGTCTGATCTGAATGTTTTGGTTGTCGGATCTTGAAATGCCGAGAGCAGATATCGTCTCAAGGTCCACGGCACTCAATGCAATTTTTGCACTTCCTCTTCCGATATTGACAAGTGTATTACTGTCATAAGTAATACACCCACAAGTGACACGATTCTCAGCAATAAAAACGGGAGAATCGTTCCTCTTTTCGCTGAAATTGAGGGAGCCACCAGCTGCTGCATGCATATGCGCCGCCGTTGCCATGACAACAAATGGGCTAATAGTTATACCTCTGCCGACTTCTCAGTCATTTTCAAGCTAACTCAAGCTAAGGTGCTGTGACAAGGACTCACAAGCACAGCTTATCTTTATCTATAATGGACTTACTGTATATTAACAGTTATATTTAAATATAGGCCACTGCTTTCCAGTGTCGGCATCACAGAAAACATCTATCTTTTAATAAACTCAATGGCAGATGTTTCATTTCAGCTGGGGGTGTGTCACTCCAATTTAACGTTAGCTCCGATTAATGTGGCTAAGCAGCAAAAGTAACAAAAGTAACCAGTAACATTAAGGCTGAACAGAGTGATATAATTTCAGCCCCACCTTTCGGGGGCTTTTGCTGATCACCTTTTCAGGCTATCAGTTTACCTCTGAAATAAAGACGACAGTTTTCACAGATGTGTTGATTTATTAAATGTTCATTTCAGTGTACAGATGCAAACAAATTGACAAATTAATTAAATCAATGGCCTAGGCAACTCATAAAGAATAAACAAACAACAAAGAACAAAGTTATAGCCTGCGCATCGCCGTGGAAAATCTTACAGGAACTGTCCGTGGTGCTGACTCTTCTGAGGCAATTCATTCTCTTTATTATAGAAATTAAAGCTCCATAAAATTCATGGAGGATCTCGTTTAGCTCTTCTTTACTTAAGTTGAGAAATCAGCTGTTTGCCCGGTGTTTTTCAGGTAGTCTTGTAGACATTTGACGGCCCAAGACGTTGACCGGGCTGTACTGGCTTCATTTCTTGACCTCTCCAGCTGATACAGCTCTTCACTCGTCACTCTCGCGTATCTCAGCTTTTTCTGTTCTGTCTTGTCTTCCTCATTCAGCCATTTATCCAAACTTAGGTCGCCAAATAAATCAAAATTGACAACAAAATGGTCCATTGTGCAGGTGAACAAAGTTGACAGCGGTTTTTGATGCGGGTTTCGGTGAAACATTTTGTGTTGCCATTGAAACCACACAGACCTGGGCAATAAGATATAGGCGGAGTAATATTTTCAGTGATGAGGTATTTTTCATTTGAGCACAGCTAGACGTGCTGTCATGCTCATTTGAGCACATTCTAAATGTCTGATTGACCAATCAGATTGCTCGGTCGGATCTATGTGTTGTATAACCAGGAAAAGACAACACTTATGTCATATCATGATATTACAATATTCAAAATCCCAGATGATATCAGTATTGATTTATTGCCCATCCCTACTTCTTTCATTACTCATCATATTATCAAAGATTCAAAAAATGCATGTCAGGTTGCTTCTGGGTGTTTCAAAAGACTTTGAGAGCTTCTTTGTCTTACAATATTTATTTCAGTAAGGAAGGCTAAGAAAGCGCGTGCCAGTACAGCAACTTTTTTTTCCCTTTACTTCACCAAGTGACAACTGCTCAGTTGGGAGATTTAGCAGACTAAATCTCCAAATGTCAAGCTATCCCTTTAAATCGGGCTCCACCTGCCAGCGATGGCCCTTCCTGTCTCCAGGTACGGCTTGTTGCCCTGCTGGACAGGATCTTGCACTAGTGTCAGGACAATGTGCGTTCTTTTTGTCAAAATGACACTTGTGTGCAGGACAGCATGACGGGAAATCACAGGCACTGTCCCAGTGTGCGGGCCAAGGTACGATTTATTCCCTGTCTCGGCTATTTCTGTTTGACCTGTGCCATACTTTTTGTCTCATGCTGGTCTGCACCCTGCACTGTAAATTATTATGGAGCAAAAACTAAAGGAGCACATTTTTCTGCTGCTCTAAAAAACATCTAAAAAACAAGTTTAGATTCCTCACAGTCCCATGGTGCATCTGTAGTGATGGCATATAAACCTAATTAATGATAAGTTTGTTTGGATGTGATCTCTGGGCTCCCTGATTGATCAGTTGCCTTCATGTCTCCTGTGGAAAATAGAGTAATGGTTCACTATTTGACTTTCAAGCAACTGAATTGGGAGTAAACATGGATTATAGCATATTACATACTTACATAGAAGTGCAAATATGACAGTGTGCTCCACTGTTGGTATGTCTTTTTTATGATCATAGAAAGATGCCGTATCAAGGTAAACTAACATCTGAATAATCCAGACATATGTTCAGTGATGTCATCAAAACTCATTTGCATACACTGAGGATTAAAAATAAATCTTGAAAATTTATAGTTAAAGTCAAAGGAAAAGTCCTTCAACCTCACCATGATGAACCTTCATAGTACTAAGGTATAAAAAAAGTGCAGCGCTTCTTAGAGTTGTGTTTGGTAGGAATGATGAGATACATACTACCTATGGTCCACCCTCTTTCTCCCCTGACCTCTGGTCTATGCCATGTTCTTCTCAGGCCTTTACTTCAGCTAGCACCTTAGCTGTTTGTGAAAAGGACAGACCACTAACACAAAGATTGTCACCATAGGGACACCTGAGGTAAACAACACAGCAGCATGAAAACCTAAACGAGTAACACAGGCAGCACACAGTGTGCCCCTGTTTCTTCACTTAGTGGGAAAATTGTTTGGGCAGTGATGTCACTGAGCTGAGTTTGAAGTGAATGCCTGATGAAATGCCCCTGCTGAATATGTTTGTACAATAGCTGTCAAAGAGGCACACAAAAACTTTAATAGTTCACTGGTTTTATATGTTCTTTGATGTACTGCCTTGCATAAATCATAACTTTTAAGTAGGTCAGTGTTCACTTTTGTGAATTGAGTGTCTTTTGGGAATTAATTTTGATGAATATTTACCAAGACTAGTAGCTTTTTTTCATCTGTGTCCCAATAAGTGTACAAAGATTTTTTTTTGCGATGGTAACACTCAACTGGCATTGTTTTTTGTTCACATTGAATCAACTTAAGATCCAGTGTTTATTTTTTTTTAAACAACATAGCCCTTCAGTGATTAATTCACAGATTTTTTTTTTTTTAATAGAAGAAGACAGGCATTTATTCTCAAAAATCACATAGAAATTGCTAAAAGCTATTCAAAAGATTAGTCTATTCAATCTTGGGCTATTTTTGACATTAAAATACCTACAGCATTAGTCTTTCTCTTCACATTATACATAGATGAGCATTGAGATCAGAAATTATTTTATTTTATTGATTCCACTTGCTGTTATGCTATTATAAATTCACATTACACTATTTTTATTGATTCAAAATGAGATATGTTTTTGATGCTCACCTTACACTCTCTTCCTTTCTCTCTATAACTCCTATTTTCTGTTCCTCGCTCTCTCTACTGGTGTCTGCCCAAGTTTGTGTCCCTCTTGACTACGTTTCTCAACTCTGTCCTGAAGTACCGCAGGTGGAACTGAAGGGTGACTAGTTACGTGCCCCTATCATGCCAACATATAGTGCTTGCTGCGCGCAGTGACACTGCTGGTGTTACTGACAAGAGTGAACGCACTGTCCACCTGCAGTGAATGTGCTAGCTTATTGTTGTCATCATCATTAGCCATGATGAGGGATATTGGCAGTTGTAACGTTTAGTGTAGTTTGTATGTTGGCATGCTGTGCTGGCAGCTTCATTTCTTCATTTCTGGCAGCAGGCAGGCAGTAAAGGCAGTGCTTGGTGTGTGATGTGTTAGGCTTGGGTGAGTGGACAATATATATTGGGGCTTGGACAATTTATTTATTTTTTTTGGTGTGTTTGGGAGGGTTTGCATGATTTTTGCACTTTTGTTTTGTTTATCTAATGCAGGGTTTCCCATACGCAGGATTTATATGGACGGCCTGTGCAAACACATTTCCAGCCAATTTTTTTTTTCTTCCATAAGTTAAAATGACAACCGGGTATGAGTGTCCATGTCTGAAACTCCCATCAACCCACTAATTTTCCTGTTGCAAACAGAAGCAGGAGCCCGTCCCCCTACCATTTAGTAGCAGATAAGGGAATAGCGATTGTTGCACGAGACGACTACTGAGAGCAACAGTGCTATTAAGTGCCTCTTTACTACAGAGTATTAGACAAAGGAAGTGTCATTTAGTACCACGCTGGTTTTGATAGTTTTGATACGTCATTAACAACAAGCCTCTTTCACATGTGGCTCACCTTCTGTCGTGAAAACGAAATTGCGGGTGAAAAATGCAAGATGCGAGGGTTGTTATTTGGGAGAGTTCATTAAATACATTGCCGACAAAGAAAGTCAACAGACCAGACAAACAAGAGGGAGAGAAACAGAAAGGGGCGGGATGAAGTGAAGTGAAAGTGAGCAGGTTAAATGTATGTTTATACATGTATATACTGACAATTGCCGGTTGCTGGACTAATGGTGGCTGGTAGTAAAATTCTGACATGTTGCCCAACCTGTGGACATATACTCCTTGAGAGGACGACTGGACTGGCAGTTTGGATGTGTGTGTTAATGTTACAGGAGGGGGAATGCACACCTCTGATACATAAAGTGGTGCTGTCTCACACCTGGCTGACTGCATGATAAGAGCGAGATGAGTTGAGAACATGGGGAGACAGTGAAAGTCTGTGGGGCATGTGTGTGTGTTGTGTGCATGTGTGTGTAACAAACACAAAAGAATTGGAAAGGTATAAAGATAGAATGTGAGTGTGTTGACTCACAGCTGGCAGGGCAAGCAATTTCTGTTTGTGTTTATGTGTTAAGATATTAATATTTATGTAAACATTAAAAACGCTAAATACAAACACACACATGGTCTTTAATTTGAATATTTATAACTTTCATGGAATGTGATTATACAGAGAACACACCCTATCCTCAGTACCCCGCTCTATCTGTGATTATGTGATGTATGAGTTTGCATGGGCCTGTGGGTGGGTTCCTGCCATGTCCTCCTTCTCTGTTTCAGGGGTCATTAGCTAAGTTGCAATAGAGCTCATCAGGTATAATGAGCCGCTAATTTGCACTAATTCTCTGTCAAACCACCAGAAAGACTGGATAATGCCCTGCCCTGGATAATGTGCTGTATAGTGAGAGCAAGTAAGCAAGCAAGAACGAAAGAGACAGAAAGAGACATGACAAGATAGCATTTTTTTTGTATCTGTTTTTATGTGAATTTGTGTTGCACAGCATTCATTTTAAAAGGGATGATGCTGTGTCAGTTTATATTTTATATTTTGACCTTGCATTCAATTGTAAATCACTGTAAATGTATGCTTCACATGACTTAATGAAGTCCATGTGCTCTGTGGCGAGAACAGGCATTATGAGAAGCAATATGGGCACCGCCAGTCAGAAGTGAGGTGCTTGACGCAAGCCATGGAAATATGGTGTGAAACACATCGATCAAATCCTAATATTTCTCTGCCTCTGTCTTATCGCTCAAATACTCACAGTTACAGAGAGTCCTGCAAATATTTTTGAATAGATTTTGATACTGTGACCTGCACAGTGTCAAAAACCTGTGCAAATACAGGACCAAAATTAAAGCTAAGATGACATCTTGCATTGTCCACAGCTGCTACATGCATTGTTTTGTGAAATTAGGACCCAAATATTTTTCTGCCAGCCAGGAAGACAACTTAGATAGCAATTCATTACATATTACTTTCCAAAGCTGTCCAGTAGGTCGTGATTGCAACAATTAGTGCAAATTCAGCCAATCCCTATTGACACTGTGCGGCCTTTCAGTTTTGTCCAGTCACCACAGCACTCATCACCTATAATCCTGCAGATTTCACCAAAAATGTCAAGCCACACGATACCAAACTGACTTTTTAGTTTTGGTTGTAAACAAGCCGGCATGGCAGACAGAATGTTTCACATTTAGCAATAAAAATTACTGCTCAAGACACCATGCAAGGCCATCCCTAATATTTTGCACAAAAGCGGAAGCCTAGTAAATTGTTTTGTACTGGGTGCAACATTGTGGTGGAACACAAACTAAAGTCACCAGCTGACATACGTAAACTGCAGAGCACAGTGGCTGAAACACAGATCACCTGACAGAGGCTGCTGCATCCAGATGTATGCATGATTAGTGGTAGGGGGGAGCGATATTGATTCTGATTCTGATGTCTTGATATTTTGGGGGATTTTGCCAATAATGATAATTACCGATAATTTGCATCCACCGAAAATGTGTAAAAAAAAAAAACCCTCAAAAATGTGCTTGTAAAAGTCTTGTATTGTACTAGCTCACTCTTGTAATACTATATTAGATGCTGTTAATCATATCATCAAGTCTGCTGTCGTGGCAAAATATGAAACCCACTGCAGTTGACGGTCCAGATTTTGGTGACATGAATCATACAATTTTAGTAGAGCTATATGACTGAAATATTTCCGTCTAGGCAGGGTGTCCAAAGTTGTCAAAGTTGTTTGAAACTGTCTCTCTCGGCTCCTTCAATTGTCACCATATCTTATGGGTGAAAGCATTTCCTTTTTCTTGCCATCTGTTGCCCCTCTTGTTTCTTGTCGTAAGGCACTCTTTTGTGGAATGACTCTGCCAAACTTTGCTGAATGTATTCTTGTTTTGCTGGTTCCTTAGCTGGTCGGTCCTGGCCAACTGCGGACTCCTGAAGCTTATCATATTCTTCATATTCTGTGTGGTGGTTAATTTGCAGACAGTGAAACAAGTTGGTTGTGGAGCTGTCTTTAATGGCAACCGCTTTCTGACATAGGCTAGATGTCTTTTGAGCAACGTCTATCTTTTTGAAGCCAAACCACCTCCATGCGAGTGAGGGTGATTCACACAAGGCTGGTGGTGTTTGTGTTTTGTCCCCTGGCGCTTTTTATTCACTCATTTTTAACTTAAGCCATGCAGGCAACTACGCTAGCTTAGCTTGTTGTGAAGCGTGAACCCTGCATGTTTTTTTAATGCGCATGCGCAGTCGTCTGTTCTACTTGGCTTGATCATATGCAGTGAATGTGTGTGGACTCTCAAGGTGTCATTTAATTGGTTTTTGCAAAATGAGTGCCATACTCGAGTTTCATTTTGCACATTGTTAAAACAACAGTTAAGATATTATTGTAGACAATATATGTCACACATCCCTAGTTAGTGGTAGTGTGACATAAATCACAAAGTGATAAAACCATGTGTGTTTGTGTGATATTGACCAAAATTCTGGATTGGGTACTGTTGACACAGTGACTAACGATAAACTAACTGATCCAATTTGGAAATGCAATTAGCAATGTGTGATACGACTTCGGGATGACAATAGACTGAACTCACAAACCATGGAACAACGGAGAGCAGAGCAACCTTGCGCATAGATGATAGTTAGTGTTGCACCTCAGTCTCTGATGGAAGTAAACATGGAGAGAAGTGCTGATGCAGTGCGAAACAATACCCGGAAATGTCACATTTTTTTGAACGTTTTAACATTATCCCAGGTTCCAGTGCATTTGTACAGACCTGTTAGCTTTTAATCTGTGCTGGAGAGAACACTGCAGCCTTTCGAAAACTTTTCTGCGTCAACTCCTCACTGCTTGGTATAATGTTATTGAGCTCTGGCTCATGTCAACTCCTGGTGTGCCTGTCTACTGTTGAATGCTGTGGGTTTTTTGGCAGAAAGTTGTTTCTTGCAAAAATCTCCCAAGTAATTAATGAGTTACACAAACAAAAAATGACCAAAAACATCACAAAACGCATCACAATTTTTTGAAGAACTACCATGAAACAAATCTTTTTAGGCCACAACAATCCCCCCCAAAAGTCTGCAAAATCCTGGAGAGGACTGCCTCATTATACACATTTAATGAGGGTTACCCAACATGTTATGACAATGTATGAATGCAGTGCATGTCATACATCACTCATTTGCTCCATTTTTATAAATGGTGGTATGTATAGACTAGAAAGTAAGTTTAGAAAGAAAAAACTCTACCTACCACTCCCTGCAGATGTTTTATGGTCATTTTTGTCACAGCAATCTTAATAATCTTAATAATAATCTTAATAAATTCTGACACACACGCACACACACACACACACACACACACACACACACACACACGCATATCATTAAATTTCAATGCCCAGATTCATTTAAAGTCATATAGTACATATAGTAGTATCTCATTCCTCAAAATGTTTCTCTGGTCTCTTGCATTTTATTTTCAGCTCTGGACAGTAATTGCAAATCAGATAAAGTACAGTTATCAACAGCTATACAAACTTTTATAGGTCTGAATTTATGTCTATTGTTGATCAGAAACTAAGCAACAGATCCACCAACATAAATAATCTCCTTAGGCTTCATTTCCATAAGGTCTTCAGTGTCTTTCTGCTTATTTTCTCTCAACAAAACTCTTAGTACGTGTCTGGGTTAAATGGTGCAAACCACTGTTACAGAGCATTAACTCATGAATCCATAGCAAGTAATAAAAATAAGTAAACTACATGCTAAATTAGCAATGGCAAAATTATATAAAATCGTTGATAACTATAATAATTTCTACACTGAATATTGGGAGGTGGACTAGATGATCGGAAAGGCAGAAATAAATGCACAAACACTGGCATGTTTATGAATTGTATCAAACATTGTCTATAATGGGGTTAGGGATATGACCCTGTGGAATGCAGTGTAGTGGTATGACCATCAGATCTTCTGTCTCATGTGGCTCAAAACCTGTTGGAAGGGAAAAATATAAATTCCTGCCCATTGTGTCCCAGCAGAGCCCTGCAGGTGAACATACTGTGTTAACGAGTAGGACCGATAGAAAATGAATAAGCCCATGTAGTCATGGATTAGGTATAATTTTGCACTCATCAAAGCAGTAATCAAACCACGTCAGTGCACCAGCCGGCTGAAAATTAGCCTTTCATTTTCCTGAGCGAGATAACAAATAATTGTGCCATATGATAGATGATGATGGGCAACTTAACTAGTGGGAAGTAATACAGGCAGAATTTGCTTTTATTTCAAAAAGAAAGATTAATTTTTGTGCATTTGTGTTCTGTAAAGAGCTGTTGTACTTATCATTGCTTCTTTCTGAACTATGTACGTATTGATTTTCTTGTGCACTTCCTTAAGGACACTCAAATAAAATGACAAAAGGAGCTGCAGTTTACAGTTCCCTTCACTGACCTGGTATATAAACCTTGCCATTCAAATGGCCTTGCTGTTTACTGTGTTTTTGTGCCTTGAATGGATAGCAGGTCTTCAACAGAGGAAGTGATAAATGCTTGAGATGCGGCCTCAGCTCTCCTTTCTTTCTCCAAGGTCACAAGTGAAGGACTTCTTCTGTTTGATTGAGGCACAGTTTGGCTTCTCCCTATCCCTTCATTTGATCATCAACATTTCTGGATTACAATTCCACTGTAGGAGCTTTCTCTCTTGCGGGAAATGTTTGCAATTTTAGTGAGCCAATTTTATTCAAATATTCAAACAGCCATGCTCTAGTATTCTCAGCAGACATCCTAACAGCAGTTCCCTTGCAACACATGTTTTTCTGTAAGCTATATATGATATACAACAATTTGCAATTTACCATGTCATAATTTTTGGTGATAAATTCACAATGTGCTGGTGTAATTGTGCAGACTCTGTTTGATTGGTTACACTTAAATTTATGTTCCATATCTTTTCTGTAATTTGAAATGTCTACAATTCAATTTCTGTACGACATCATTCATTGTCATGCCACATCCTTAGCTCGAATCCGGTTTCAGCAGAGCAGCAAAATGGCAACCTACCTGTTACATATTGAAAGAAAGGGGTAAATGATGACAACGTGGGGACAGCAAAAGAAAAAGTTCCATCAACCTGAATGAGAGGAAAAGCCCGCTCTCTTATTTTGACAGAAAACGGAAGTGCCGCACAGTTTTGTGCGGATAACTGTTTACTTTTGCAAAAATAAGGTGAAAAGCCTTATTTTGGGTTTACCTCAATATAATGCAAATAATCACCCCGGCGGTTATTCGGGTGGGCGTTTAATACGCGGAATGGGTGCAGACCCCAGGCGTTTAAAAGAACCAGGCGGCTATTTGCGGCCTATTTGCGGCCTGGCGCCTGTATGGGAGCACTTCGGATTCTGGGTAAACTATAATGATGATGGAGTAGAAAAAAATGACGAAAGTACAAAAAAGGCTGCTCAATACAACGTCTTGCGAGGGCAGTTAAGCAGTCCTTTCCTGCAGGATCAGACCAGGCTAAAACTATTACCAAATCTGTTGGGTTGTTCATATCTGCAGACATGAGGCCATTCTCCATTGTGGAGAACAGAGGGTTTAAAAATATGGTGAAAGCGCTTGAGCCACATTACGAAATCCATTCACACACCAACTTCAGTATGAAGATCGTGGTAGAAATTGGTGAACAGGTAAAGAAAACAACAGTCAAGGAATTATCCAAGGCATCCTCCGTTGCCCTCAGCACAGACAGTTGGACCTCCATTGTCACGGAAAGCTATGTGACTGTGACTGCTCATCTCTCACTCACAGCAGAGAGAGAAATGAGTGGTCCAGTGCTGCAGACACGCGCCCTCTATGAGAGGCACCGGCACAAATCTGGTGCAGGTACTGACAGGAGCAGTAGCAGAGTGGAAGCAGATGGATATCTCGAGTTAAGTTTTTTTTAAATGATGTGGATACAGGCTATTTTTTTAAATTCACTGTCCATGTTTAAATGAAGAAAGCATAATATCTCATACTGAACTTTTATTTGTTTTTATACATCATCATCTTGAGTTGAATGTTGTTTTCATTTAATGGGCAAAATTTCCCTTAGTGCTTTGCAAAATGAATAGAAGGCAAAGTTATTTTTCTTTTATTTTTCTGTAACTGTATTTCACCAATTAATCGCCAGGCCGCAAATAGCCGCCTGGTTCTTTTAAACACCTGGGGTCTGCACCCATTTCGCGTATTAAATGCCCACCTGAATAACCGCCGGGGTGATTATTTGCATTATATTGAGGTAAACCCAAAATAAGGCTTTTCACCTTATTTTTGCAAAAGTAAACAGTTATCCGCACAAAACTGTGCGGCACTTCCGTTTTCTGTCAAAATAAGAGAGCTAGCTAACGTTAGAGAAAAGGGTGTACCGTAATCTTAAATCAACCGACTATAAATATGTTGGACAGTAACTGTCATCACAATAATGGCCTGGTGTAAAAATAAATAAAGGCCTGCAGCGAATAGCCGCCTGGTTCTTTTAAACGCCTGGGGTCCAAGTTGATTTTGCGTATTGAATGCCCGGGCTATTAATTGGTGAAATACGGTATGTGTTTTGAAGAAATCCACTCACACACACACAGTTCTGACCAAGAAAACCAAGATGGAACTTGGCACACTCCCATATTTGACCCATATTTATTTATTTTGTTCAAATATATTAAGTAGCTGATATGTTAATGGTATTCAAGACATCACAATGCAAATCAAAGCTAAAACAAAGCTAATTTTCAATTAAATAGAAAAGTGTTATCAAGTTATTGAGCAAGGAATAACCAATGAGTGCGTCTGCTTGTCCAATTCAGCATGTTAAGTAGTTTTTATTGAATCCATTTTTATTATTTACTGAGAGTAGGGAGTGCACTGCAACCTGATTTTTATGGTCAGTGTTTTATTTGGATTTAACCTTTCATAAGTGATACTGGCACTGCCGATATGATACAAATGTACCATCCACCAGAATATACCTGACACTGGTACATGGCACTATTTTTTTTTTTACATGGCATTATTTTAATAAAGGATTAATCACAGTAAAATAGGTATTACTACCTGTTTGTCTTATTTTTGCTTTAAACTTTCCAATGAGCATTTTTGAGGCATGCACATATTTTTGAAGGATTTAGTGTAAACGCAGCTTGCTTATTAGTGATTTATGTTAAACTCATCAGCACTCTAGCCTATATCTTGCAGCACTAGATATCTTGTGACCATATTTAAGTAAGTTAACTAAGTAGTAACTTAACATATTTAACTTCAGCACTCTTTACACTTTTGAAATTCTCAAGTATTGTGATTTCAACCTATTACAGCAGCCCCATCAGCATTATTCTTTCTCTGCATGTTTGCATTTACCATGAATGACTGCTTGTTGCCTGGCCTAGTGTTGAGGGACGGCGTGCAGGTTCAGTAAACAATGACATGTCCTTTTATGTACCCTTGGAGTCCAACATAAGGGAGGTAGGTAATCTAGGTACCATGTATGGCTAGGCTGCCTCAGCAGCCATCCTTAAATGATTAACTTACGTTGAATCTGATGAGTAGAACTGACCAATCAGAGATACTTCCTTTTGTGCTTATAAGGAATCACTGCAAATCATTCGGGCTGCTATTTTAGTTCAAGTTCAGCAATCCCCATGAAAGCTGCCATTAAAATTATTAGGAAACATTTGGACGTGCTCGATGGCGGGAAGAAAGACAGGGAAATGAACAGAGTACTAATTGTCGGGGAGAATAGATTCCCACGCTTCCCAGTCAGTTGTGGCTCCAGCTGTAGTCTCTGGGGGGCCGCCCCCCGCTGTCGGCTACGTCACTGCGGTTTGTCAGCTGATCTTGGGTTACTCTGCACTTCCTATGGTGGGAACCCTGCCACTACCACACACACATTCACACAAGCACTGGGTGTTTTGATGCCACATTACCTCTACTGTTCCCCACTAGATGCAATTACAGTAAACAAGGATTTTATTTTTCAAACTCTTATTAGTAAGTTACTGGCCAGAAAGAAAAGAATAATTATATTTGTCAAGTTGGCAGGCAAACAGCAAAGGCCCACCATACAGCAGTCTTTGTAGTGTAATGCAATTCAGTTCAATGCAGTTATGTAAAGTACCTTTTGTTGTAGTGTGACCATGACAGTATATGACTGTGATGGCGTCAATATACAGAATTGTTTCCTTTATTGTTAATTTCTTTGTCCCCATCTTGGCATTGATGCACTGGCCACTCTTCAACCTCTGGAAGTCAGTATAAGCTAGTGCTTTATTTGTGAAAATTGAACAAAAAGGTTGGATAGGGATAAATAATTGCTTTTCTTTGATGGCCTGCTTTTCATGTAGGCTGGCAGTAGCGACCCTCTACCCTTCCTCCACTGTGCTGGAAAAAGTAGGTCAGCTATTTACATTGTACCCTCTGATTGACAGGCCAAGCCCCCCATTTCTACCAATTAGAGGATAGTATACATACCCATTTACCCATTCTGTGAATGGGTAAATGTAACCACAATATTAAACTAGGGCAAGCAGATTCAGAGACACAGATGTCTGTGAAAAGATCAGGGGTGAAAATGATCCAAAGAGTATCAGCCACGGCAAAATGAGGGTGAAAAAGAGAGAAATGTTGAATATTGATTTTCACTGTGGTCAGTGGAGGTTGAACCCAGCTAAGCTCAGTTTACCTACTTTTTCTTAGGCGTAGTAGTTTGCCAGCTTTTTAGTGAGACATCAAAATTATGTAGTTCTGATTTAAAAACATGCTTTAATTGTTTACTTTATCATCATTGCCAACTGAAACATTCATGGACCACGATATTCCTGGATATAATTCATTACTTTGGAGTAATTATTGATATTATTGGTTCACATCATAAATGTAGTACAGAGAGAAAGCAGCCATGATGTGACTTTGCTTTGTCTTTTCTTTATGGAAACAAACAAACCACTTCAGCTAATTGAGGGGAAGCAAAAGACATTTATTTAACTGTCTCCCTTATTATTATTTTTTTTCCTTTTTTTTTAAAAATGATGTCCCTGGAAGTCCCAGTGAGCTGAGAAATGCTGTGTTGTCACAGCAACAATAGACATACAGGGGTAAAGGAAGGGTCACTTTGAAGAGCTCCACCAAGCGTTGAATTCAGATAAAGGTTGAAAGAATGTCAGAAGAAGTTTGTCTGAACACCAGTATGCCATACATAGCTGCTCATCAAATCTCTTTTCAGGTTTTAAAAATGGATTTCAAATGAGAAAAGTTGTATTATATCCTACATACTCAGGCAGTGCTGTTAAATAATGTATGGGAATGAATGCATAACTCTGTAGAGAGCAGAAAAAACTCATGTCCTTAAATATGATGAGGTTAAAGTCATTTTTGGATACCTGGTGTTGCCTTACCTTACATGTTTTTTTTTCTTTCTGTTTTTCATTTGTATTGAACCATTAACTGTAACATGTATGTGTATATGTTTTTCAGGAATCTGCTGTATGTGAACCCACAGAGTCTGAACTTTGCCAACCGTCAAGGCTCTGCTCGCAACATCACAGTGAAAGTGCAATTCATGAATGGGGAGGATCCAAACAATGCTATGCCGGTATGCCATGTGACAATATCTTGTACAATTAAAGTGTCATGAGTGTTGAATTTGTCTTCACTTGTCATTTTGATGATTTCAGTCAATCAGTCTTTGTGTTTTAGCTTCTCTGTATGTGTTGCTATGACGTTTAAGTATGGCAGTACTCAAACAACATAAAAATAACCATGGCATGGCCGCACAGTCATCTTATGGTCGAAATTATTGTTTCTTATTCTCCAGGTGATTTTTGGCAAATCCAGCTGTGCAGATTTCTCCAAAGAGGCCTACACTGCTGTAGTTTATCACAACAGGTAAGTTTGTTGGGTGTTTTTTTGAGCACAAGTGTGACTTAGTCAACCAAAAGATGGGCACTTTTTGTTTGGCTCAGTGACCTGAGATCATAAAGAATTAGTTGACAAAGGCACGAGTCTGAAAATTATCCACAAATTACCCATTGTTTTCCGGAAATTTGGGAAAATGTGAGTGATGTGAGCAGTAGACGACATGTTGAAATTGAACAGAATATTGTACTTTTAGTATCACTTTTATAGTGGCATCTGTTGGCATTGTCATTGCATTCCTGTAGTCTGGAAAAGCAAAATGCTGAGCTTTGCACTTGCATGTTTTTTCACGATACTCATACGATTCTGTGAAATCCACAAGCAAGCCAAATTTTTTTCAGGGTGGATTGAAAATGAAGCTCACAAATCTTCTTATTTAATTCAACATTAGCATGACCTCTGCTCTTAACACTTGTAATAATATATTTATTTACCCCTCTAAGGCATTAATTAAGAATGGCTCAGTCAACCTTTTGGAGATTGTCCAGTGATGTCCTTGGTACAGGGTGCCTCCATCTCTGTGTAGGAGCTCAGGGCTCTCTAATATTTTATCACCACTATTAGGTGCTCTTTACGACACCCAGTGGTTTGTCATCTGTCACCCAAGGGTCATACATTCAAGGTTAAAGTTAATCAACCTGTGACCGACGCACGGCCTGACTAGGACAATCGTCCATCATGACTTTTCCAGCCCTTTCGAGTGCTTATAGTTAATGGTCAATTACAGTCAGCATTTCACTCAGAGATGGCACAATATTTCTCTTGTCAACACTCTCAAAGGCAAAAAGGAGAAAAACTATATAAGAGAAAGTCTTAGTCTTTGTCATAATGTGTCAGTAGGCCTGCTTTAGGTTTTGAGTTCTGTCAAACTCTTGGGCTTGTTTGACCATTTGGTCAGTCTTGCTGCTGAAAGGGTTACTGTCAATAAAATCCTGTTGCTTGTTTAAGAGTTAGTGTGGATCTGGAAGGGTTCCACCTTTGTACTTTTGCCGGCTAATGGCTTTGATGTTCTGTGCTCAGCCATTAATATGTTATCTTTTCCATTAGGGAAAAGATTGCTCTTGTTACCACTCTTTGCTGGGGATTTTTTTTTCCCTTACTTGTCTGCAAACAAAGTGTTTGTTCCCATGGGAAATGAGGGCCCTTTCTCTGCCTGTGTGAAGCTCTTTTGGTCATTTTAAGCCTTTAGACAATCCTAGTGGTTTTGTTGATGGGCCTGCTGTACTTTTGGGTTGTCTGTTAGTTTCCGGGCCATGGCTTATAGACCAAAAGTGCTCCTCTGGGACTAGAGAGAATTCAATTGAAGTAGGTTACGTAATTGGGGTTTTCTTTTTTTAGAGCTCCTGACTTACGGGATAAGACCTTGCTCTGCTGATTCCCAAGTTATAATCAGACTGAGCTATATATAGAAGAAATTAAAGAAATGGAGATGTGAACTCTTTTATGTAATGATAATTGCAATAATGAAAATTTTACGAAAGAAATGCTAGTGAAATAATGCCTACCTTAACGTAATTTGAATGAATCTGCTGACCCATAGTGGCAATGCCCCCTTTGGGCAAGGCAGTGTTAACAGGTTGTATAATGGGCTATACTAAAGTCCTATTTTCTGGCAATCAAAGTTATATATGACAACTCTCCCAGATTTAATCAAAAACAAACCATTCTTTTAGAATTAACATGTGTAGGGACATGCACACATCTGTAGTCAGCTGGGAAATAATTCACTGAAGAAAGGGTAAGACAGGGACACCTTGGTTGTCAGTTTCACACAATTGTGATAATTACACAAAGAATATATGTTTTTGTTCTTTACACTGTGCAACCAGTTGCATTTCAGCTAATTCAAAATATGATATATGTGTTGATTAAACACATTTTAATAATGTGGAACAAATGCAGACACTTTTTAAGTAAATCCAGTGACTAGATAACTTCATTGCCTTAGTTCCCAAAGTAATCTTTTTTGTCTGGTTACTTTTTCTAAGCACTATTTGTTCATTAAACATATGTCCATTTGGTTTGGTTTGTGCTGCGTTCATGTTATTGATTGCCATCATCAGATCTCCTGACTTTCATGATGAGATCAAGATCAAGCTGCCTGCTTCGCTGTCGGACCACCATCACATCCTCTTCACCTTTTACCACGTCAGCTGCCAGCAGAAGCAGAACACACCTCTGGAGACTCCCGTGGGATACACGGTATGTACCAGCCACAGTCACACGTACACACTCACTTTTGTGACATACAGTACGTGTAGGCACTTAGGTGAACTTTTGTGCATGCCCATTCACAATTACTCACTGCTTAACACTCAGGTGTTTCCCACTTTTCGTCTCTCTCTCTCTCTCTCTCGCTCTCGCTCTCGCTCTTGCTCTCTCTCGCTCTCTCTCTCTCTCCCCTCTCGCTCTTTCTCTCAGTCACAAGTTATTCACTCCATCCTTGCTTGTAATGATGATGATTTTGTTCAGTTGAGACTTAATGTATATAATCTTAGGGAAACAGTGGATATATGAAAATCTTTTTTTCCCTCACTTTGTTCTCTCTCACTCTCTTTCTCCTTTTCTAGTGGATTCCCATGTTGCAGAACGGGCGTCTACGAACGGGCCACTTCTGTCTGCCTGTATCTCTGGAGAAACCACCACAGTCCTACTCTGTGCTTTCCCCAGATGTAAGAAAATGCTTCCGAGGACACGGCACTGTTTTCATTTGATATAGAAATCTGAGTTTATTTTCAAAAGAGGGCAGTTTAAAGAGGCAGCTCTGATTCTTTGTGTGCTGAGATCTTGCTTTCCATGCATCTGAATTAATTTAAGAAGAGTGGTGTAGTGCAACTGACAACTGAAGCAAATTGTTACATAGGTGTGTTTTTTTTAGCATGGAAGTAGAGCAGTGTATTGTGCTGCAGCTTGATCTCAGAGATGTGTCCACCTAAAATCTGACAGGCAAACATCTATTCATACTATATCTAACTATATATGTTGCATTTTACCTCATTTTTGGCTGAGACGAAAAGTTGCTAAAACAGCCTTAAAGCCTAATCAGTGCAAGTGAGTCAGTAATCCTTCCACAAACACTTGGCCAATCTCACTTTTTCAGCAGTAGCAAAAAAATTTGTTTTTGCCAGTGCAGCAGTGTTTTATTCACTTGTGTTATTATACTTCAGGTTCCCCTCCCAGGAATGAAGTGGGTGGACAACCATCGAGGAGTATTTAATGTGGAAGTGGTGGCTGTTTCAACCATCCACACGCAGGTAATTGCTGTGTGTATGATAACTTTACTGCCGGTAGTTTTGGAACATAACTTCTCCTCCCCCTTCCCCATTCACTTGCCGTATTAAGGCTGGTCAGTGCTAAAACTCATTGTCATTCTGTATAGGATGTGCACAGTGAGACATGTTTACGGTTTCTTGATCTCATCCCTGCTCGTCTCTCGTATCCTTCCGGTTGCTATCGACTGTTTTCAATGACACGAGTGCTAGAGAAAGTCATTAAAATCCCTTTAAAGTGCGTTGAATTGTAGATTTTTTCACTGCTGGTAAATGAAATCTTTCTGTCTCCAAATAATGTGGTTTTCAGGTTTAAAGAAAGACGGCCTCATTCTCAGATCATTCGCCATCAGAATCATTTTCACAAGCCTCGCACAAGGAATCATATAATTTCAATTCAAGGAAAGAGAAACAACCACACATTGTTTTTTGTTCACTGTTTCCTTCATTGTTTTCACACTTTGGCAGTAATTCCTCCCCTGCACCAGTTCATTAGCGAGTGAACCTCACCTCGCTAATAATTTACTGAGGTCTACTCCATCTCTGTGTCGGCGGTGGTGAGGAGGGCTTGACTGTGGTCCCTAGGAGCCTAACTGGGGCTAATGTGCTCATAAATCACTGCTCCTGGGCAGATTAGACTCGCTGGATTCCCCTGTGCTCTTGCAGTAACTCGGGCTCAGTGGTTTCCACTTGGTGAGCCAACTTGCTTGCTCACAGTTACAGATGAGTAGATCCAAGCTTACTTTAGTTTTATTTGTTGACTCCCCTCCCCCCTTTTGACTGATTTTTCTCTTCCCCTTTTCTCCACCTTATTTCGCCGTGTTCTTTCTTTGTTTTTCCACTACTCTTTTTTTTTTGTAGCCCCCTTAAATATCAGGGAAGAGGCTATGGATTGGGATCTGTCTATCCCTCTGTTACATGCTATTTCTGAGCCTCTGCTGGCCTGTTTGGGATGAAACATGAGGGAATAATGGATTTTGATACTGTGGTCCAGCATTTTGAATATAAACCTGAATATTAAAATTGCAAGCAGCAATGAATGGGCCATGCCAACTTGTTCCTTTTGTGGGGGATGTCAGTGTCACTGGTGACTTGTCTGTGTACTGTTAACTGTTATCCTTTTCACCTACCTTTTTTTTGCCATCCATCTTTTTCTATTCTCCTCACTCTCCTCCTCCTCTTCTGCATCCCCCCCAATCTTTCCATCCAGGACCAGTACCTGGACAAGTTCTTTGCCTTGGTTCATGCCCTAGATGAGCACATGTTCCCAGTGCGGATAGGAGACATGCGCATCATGGAGAACAATTTGGAGACTGAGCTTAAGTCCAGCATTGCAGCGCTCAACTCCTCCCAGTTGGAGCCGGTGGTTCGATTCCTCCACCTGCTGCTTGACAAGCTGGTGCTGCTGGTGGTGCGGCCGCCAGTCATTGCAGGACAGATAGGTATTTTGTTGTGTTATATTAAAACAACAAGATACAAGATTAAGTGCTTTTCTGTGATTTTAGAAGATCTAGGAGGCATTGTATAATATGTTGCCATGAGGGTGACATGAATATGTGTGTATGGTATTTTGAAATTACTTTGGACATGACTCAGAGTCTTGACTGCAGACTGAATAAATCTGATTTACAGTTAGGTTCACAAGTATTTGGACAATGACACAATTTTCATAATTTTGCCCTTGTACACCGCCAACAGTGGATTTGAAATGGAGTAATCAAGATGTGACTGAAGTGCAGACTTTCAGCTTTATTTAAGGGGTTGAACAAAAATATGGCATTAACCAAAGGAATCAGAGGCTCAGAATCCTCAACATTTTGGAGCCTAATGATGTTACCCTTCACCTGCATAGACACCTCTTTGGATCGAATGCTGAGAGTTCTGATAAACAGCTACAAAATGCAAATGCAAACACTTGGAAATAACTCCAGACCCTTTATTTCCTTCATTGGTCATGGAATAATGAGGAAAAAGACCACACCTGGCCATGAAACTGATTTTTAAGTGTCCAATTACTTTTGAGCCTCTGAAATCCTAAAAAGTGAATGCCATATTTTTGTTCAACCCCTTAAATTAAAGCTGAAAGTCTGCACTTCAATCCCGTCTTGATTACTCCATTTCAAATCCGCTGTGGTAGTGTAAAAGGGCAAAATTATGACTATTGTGTCACTGTTCAAATACTTATGTACCTAACTGTATATTCAGTTAGCAGAGGCAATGAACATAAATCAACATACTTCAGCTGCAGATACAGGATGTCCTAGTGGAGCCTCTTGTGAATGTGTGTATCACATGCTTAGCATAACCGCAGCCTGCTGTGTGAGATTCACAACATTTGTCACGTGTCAAACTTTAACCTTCTTGCTCCCAACTGTTAGTCTGTTGGAGCTGTCAGATAGAGGGTATATGTCAAAACAAACAAAGCATGACATATATCCCACAGAGATGTGTAATAGGCCTGCTGTGTTGTCACACTTTTGGCAGTACATGTTGTATTCTGTGCTGGCAGAGGCACAGAGTTGCTAGAAAAACTTTAACTTTACCTGAAAAGTGTGACAAGATTAGAATGACATGAGAAAACATCAGTCTACACCCAAAGCACCTGAATGCATAGAAAGGCCATGTCCTCTTGAGTCATTGTCCCTTAATGTTGAAATGTGACAGGTGAACTTGAGACAGCTGATTTAAAAAAAAAAAAAAAAAAAA
>OMLB01054649.1:0-32651 GCA_900302555.1 Myripristis jacobus
TGGAAAAAAAATGGGATTGCTATTACCACAACCACCTGGACTCTTTTTTCTTTGTCTGAACCTTCTTCGTTGAATCATGAACTGCACCCTGTGCCCTCTCTTCTTCCCTTTCATTTTTCTGTTCTTTTTAATTAATTAATTGATTTTTTTTCTTTTCACTGACAGTGTAGCAGTACCCCAGACCTTTTTCAAATCAAAAATCTAAATAACTTCACCTGAGACTCTTTGGCTCCACCTGCTCTCCCACCTGTCTGCTCTCTGGATAAACTGTCTGATACAGGTACTTCCTGCAGGTGATACATTGAATCGGTGTATGGTGGAGACAAGGTAAGCCCTCCGTAAATCAAACCAACTAATGAGCTTCTACTGTTACTGGCATCATTGGAGTTACTGGTGTTGTTAAATGATATTTGACAATAGCTCATGAACTTCAAGTTAGCTATTAAGCCAAACATCTGAGTTCCTGCAGCTTTATCTTCATTTCTTTGAACCATTTCAAAAACATCCACTCTTATTTATACTTCAAATAACTTAAGGCCAGCCACACTCACTATGGCATAGGATTTTACATGTGAACCTGCAGCTCCACCTGCCCGATCCAGCTGCTGCTGTCTGGATTTTCTTGATAAAATGACATTCATAAACAAATTGGTTGAGTGTGCTGTGGATACTTTTGCATATAAATGCTGCTGATGTTAATAATGATCCATACAATAATGACTGTTTTTCAACTTCCATTCATAGAACAAAAATTATTTACAAAATGCATCATGTTACCTAGGTTCTTTCTTAGAATTAGACTCTCATAAATAAGTACCAGATGTCTTCCACTTTCTTCTTTTAGGAAACATTTTGCTTACAACAGCCTATAATGTTAGTTGATTATATCAAAATTACGACAATTTTACAGTGAACACAATTAGCACCTTGCTCCTGAAATATCAAATGCATTGACTCATGTTAGTTCTGTCCATCAAAGACATCATTTTTAATGTTGTGATGTTTGAATCGTTGAAATACCAACTGCTTCCACTTCCCACTGCACATTTCACTTCACAGAAACTACTGACACTGGCCTCTGTATGTGTGGTTGACCTACCTGTGCAGGACACCTTGCTCCGCTTCTGCTGACACGGTGTGCTGTATGTTACTGCACACTTGCCATAGGTTGTGCTCAAGGCCAGCCAAGCATGGTAGCAAAAAGACGTTTTTACAAGGCAGCAATGTGTTTGAGGTGTTTGTAGTACAGTGGTTCATTCATCTCAAATCAGAAAGACTAATCTGACTCCAGCGCATGTGGTGTCAGATTCAAAGTAAATGGGGCAGTACACAAGTAAACTATCACTTTCCTCCCTTTTCTCCCTCCTCTCTGGCTCTCTCTCCAGCAGGTGGGGCCGTAGACAACCACCTTGTTGGCCTATGCTTAACAACAACCCCCTGTCGATGCATGTTGAAGCATATGAAACACCTTTTTCCACGAGATAGTCGGTTTATTGCTAGTCCTGCCCTCCTCCCCATCATTGGGTCAAATTCACACTTCAACACTTATCACTCATCTCGATGAGCTGTCTACATCTAGCCTGAGGCTGCAGTAACCAGCACCCATAAAAACCATAGCAAGCAATGGAGAAAAAGCTTTGCTTTGCCCAGTGCCCTTGAATAGGCCTTGAATGCTACACGTGTAGCTTTGCTGTCGCTGAACGCTTTCAGCGATTGTTGTAGCTGATTTCCCTGTGTTTGATAGCCAAACCCCAGCTCACTGCTGCTCATGCCAACAATAAAAGGCCAACCTGACCACATCAATCTTTGTACAAATAACATGACCTGACACTTTCCACTTGTGTGCAGTGTATACACTAAAATTCAATTCTGCATGCAGGTGATATGCCAGGCCTACCCTGTAACTTCAGTGGGGAGCGAATGCATTAAAATACACATCACCCTGAACAGTCATGATGTCTTGGTGTGTGGCTTGGCACATGCACAAACATTAAATTTGTTTGTTAGCTAATTGTTAACTTCTTAGCTAATTTTAGCCACTAAAACTCATTGGTTAAGATTAGGGAAAGGTTATGGTTAGGGTTAGAAAAAGGTCATGGTTAGGTAGGGTTGCCAACCATCCCTTGAAATACAGAATCGTCCTGTATTTGGCAACCAAAACACACGTTCCGTATTGAACCAATAAGGGACGCACTTTGTCCCTTATTTTTGAGAGTCTGCCCCCTCTCCTGCTGTTTGACCAATGAGCGGAGCTCATTCACACACGTCAGTGAGTGTGCACTGTGTTCATTGGTCAAAGCACTGTCGCTCAGTGCTGCTAAGATACACTGCGGAGCGGAGTGAAATGCGGAGCGAGTCGGGTCACAGGTATAGCCTATCACAAAAATAGCCGCCCGACACTGTTGGCCGTTGTGCATAGACTTTTTTCCCTTTCTTTTTCTTTTTCCTTTGCTTCTTCTTTGTCTCGTGGCCCGGCCCACCGGCCCACTGGCCCATCAGCCCACCGGGGAAATCCCCAATTTCCCGTACACCAGTCCGCCCTTGCCTATCGTGTCCAATCATGGAGAGTGATATCCAACAATTTGGGAATACCAGGTGTGTTTAAAAACTGGCAGAGATATATGATGTTTTTGCTTTCCACTATAGGCAAGATTTTTTTTTGTGCAATTAATTACTGAATACGTACATGAAGTGTGCGCGCGTGCCGCTCTGCCGCCCGTCTGCGCTTTACCCAGCACAGAGTGCAGCCCAAACCGCGCGCTATGTGAAAGCGCCTTCAACGAATAATGAATAATTGCAGTGTAACAGTCAGTGCATATCACTGTTCACATTTTGTGAATGAAGCCTGTTTATTTTATAATGTTCAAAAGGAGTGTGGTATGGCCTCATTTCAGTATTAACCTCTGAGCAAGCTGCCAATAAGGCCTCATTTTATTGTAACTTGATCATTTCATCATTAATCATTGCATGACAATCTTTTATTCAGTGAGGTTTGTGTCCCTTATTTGTCTGCGTGAAAGTTGGCAACCCTAGGTTTAGGAAGCATTTGCTAGCAAGCTAAAATTAGCTTAGGTACCTAATGCTAGCTAGCAAGCTATCGTTACTTTGCTAGCTAACATTAAAAACAACCTGGCATTACTTAGCCTTCAACGCAATGGAAAAGTCTCTGAGCCATCCACCACCCCGACCTGCTGTATCTCCTTACCGGGTGTTTGTCACTCCCTTTATACTGTGTCATGTTACTGGCAGCTGCATTACACACTTTGGTGTGTTACTGGATTGGCATATCAACTGCACATAAAATTGGACTTTAGTGTACTGCATGCAATTTGAAAATTGTAGTAGTCATGTTATTTGTACGTAGACTGAAGGGACTGAGCTGAAAAGGCATAGGTGTGTGGACTTGAGAGACTTCTCACACAACTTGGGACTTTCCTTGGCCTTGTCAGCTTTGACTTGTGATTTGACTTGTGACTTGACTGCCAGGACTTGACACTTATGACTTGCAAAACAATGGTCCCTCGTCTGATAAAAGATATACATTCAAAATGTCCCAAACATCACTGAAAATTAAGCCAGTTTCAGGAATTTAGGCATGAAACGACAGTATCACAGGCAGACACAGCCCAGTAAAGTTTAATAAATTTCCATGCTACTTTAATGTCAAAAGTTGCATTCTGTAGCTTTACCACAAATTCTGATTGATGCTTGCAAACTGGCTGATGAAAACATATGAAAGATGAAAACAAAGTTGTGAGGTGAAATTTTCAGCACAACTTTACACGCACCTCGCCTCACACACACTAATTTCAGTTCCTTTGTTCACGCAGCAGTCCCGGCACAAACCTTGCAGGAGTGGAAGAGGAGGAGGAGGAAGGGCAGCAATGGGCAATACAAAAACAGGTAGCAGGTGAACCTGCAACTACCCGTCTGTCTTTCGCAAAGTCATTCAGTCAGATAAATGATGTATATGACAGTAGTATGACAGCACTGAAGCCAAACAGACAGCAGTGACTGTGATGGTGGAAGCGAGAAAACAAATCAGTGAGTATATCATGAGCTAGCTAGCACGTCAGTTTGGCTGCACTGACGTGTATTGCTGTTGTCATCACCGACGCCATGCTCACAGTTCCTCAAAGGATGCAGATTGGTCCATCTCTTTGTTGTCTTTCGGTAATACTCTGGCTGGAGCGTCGTCAGAAACTTTCATGAGTAAAACAAAGATCAGCTGGCTGAGCAAGGCCAATACGATTAACAAAATGAACACAGCCTTTCTTTCACAGTAAGAGTTCAGTCTAGTTGTTTGTTTGTTGGTTGGGTGGTCGGTGTGTGAACGGTGCTGTATAGCAAACTGGGCGTGAAATCAAGGACTCGGTCGGCTGTAGCATGAGCTTGGATGACTGTAATTGGCTCATTTTTTGGTTTCGCTTGTTAAAAATGCAACCATTCAAATTTCATGATTCATAAAATTGGCACAGCTGCCTATGAGACCGCTTTGCTGAATTTTCTTATTATTTTCTTCCCATGTTAACAGCCAAAACACAAAAATTATTTTTTATTGTTTGTGATTTCTCCATGTGTTTTTGTTTGTGAATGTGTTATTTAAAAAGTGACCAGTAATCACCACTCGGTTAATTTCAAATTTCACTAATCAGATTAGCTCCAGCTCCTTACTAGTTCAAAGTTTGCATCAGTTACTTCATATGAACTGGCTATGACATTTTCTTTTTAACACAGTTGAGGATCATCGCCTTGCCACGACAGTATAACAACAGTATCGAGCTCTATACTCTGTTCTTAGTGGATATCATACATGAGGAAAACAGTTCTTTTTTCCTCTTCAGTAATTTGTTGATGTTCAACAACTATCTCATCTGCGGGCAAGAACTGGCGTGTTACATGTCAGTTTGCTCAGTGGTGTCTTGGCAACCCATGATTCAGGGCTGAGTCATCCAGCATGGGCTGTGAAGTTAATTCAACTTCTGCTGGATGTGATCTAACTCTGAAATGTGTTGCATTTTCTCCTCATTAGTATACACTGTTGAGGAGAATGAGAAGTATACATATCAAACATCAGAAGGTCAGATTCAAGGGATTAACGTGCGTGGGCTGAAAGCAGTTGTCTAGTTTTTCTTAGTTAAACTCAGAGAAAAACTATCATCTCCAATTTACCAGAGGCGCTATAATGATCTAGGTGCAGAGTGTGCCTGTCCTTTCCCCAATGGCTAAATATTGACTGTGCTTGGTAGCAGCAGATGGCCTGAACGGTGAATGCAGGCTCTGCTGGAGGGAGTGAGTGAATGTACGAGCGACATCTGGTCCTTCCTGGGCCCAGTGGACCTGGTTTCTACATCAAGCCGCCTCATTAGAACTAGCTGGGGCATTAGGAACATTCTGCCACTCAGGCCACTGCTCCACTGCTCCCCTTCAAATCCCTCATTTGCCACAGTGCCAAGACCGAAGGACAACATAATGTGTTGTGTCGGCAAGTTTTGCTCATCCAACTGCTTTCTATCCATTCTGGCTGGGGTCACCCACCTGCACTTTGGGTGATTTTGTTTGCCAGGATAGAGTGATGACTGTGGGTGCTGTCCAAAACGTCTGCATACAATCACCCCTCAAAGCTGGCTTTCAGTAAACCTTCCTCACCGGCAGGATGTGGCCCTCGCAGCCACAATGTGAAATGACACAGCAGAGAAAAACGTTTCTGCCCTCCTGCATCCACACTTAACAATAAAGGGTCATCACGGATACATTTCAGCAATGCAATGTGGTGATCACAAGGCGTGAATCTGCTGATTTCCACTCGGAGGTCAAGGGAAAGAGTCATCTGTTTCTCTGATAGCTATGAAGAGCGCTCAGCAGTGGTACTGGTTATAGCCCTTCCCACTGCTGATAGAGCTGGCTGGGCTGGGCTCCGGTTCAACAGCTCAACTCCCCTCTCCTTAGGGTCGCAATCATCTGCAGCACCATCTACTTATCACCGAGGGCTGTTTGGATTACCACACCATTGGTTAATGGCAAGCTGCCATATGATAAATATCGTAATCCACAACACAAGCAGCAATACACATTCTGTATCCCTTCAAACAGCTTTGCCTCCCTGCTTCCACCACAGACGACTTTCTCCTTCTAACCCTTCTATCTCCACATAAAATTTCCCAGAGGAAAAAAAAGGGAGAACGAAAGAAAAAGATGCACATTGTGCACATTATGCTGTGTTAACTCTCTTCCTCCTCCTCTTGTATATTGATGGGAAGTCTTAGAGGCAGTGTATAGTAAAGAGCTGTGCTGATTTACATTATATTCCAGTGGTTTGCCCCTGTCAGTGCAAATTAATCAGGTACTACAGAAGTAAATCAATGACAAGTGCAGAGGGTTTGCTTTGCTTTTCCTACTAACCAATAAATACACATTTACCATGCTGTCACAGGGAAAGAGGAATGTTTCCTCATTCAGTATCAGCTATTACTCAGTTCTCAATCACATTTCCTTTCTTTTCCTAGGGCTTAACCTTTGAACCATACACAGTGGCTATACTGTAAGTCTTCAGATGGACAAGGCATAGTTCTATAATGAGCTTTTTCTCTGTGCATTAGGTGGAATATTCCCTTCTATCATGCCATTGAGAATAAAGAGCTCTTGTAAAATGACCAAATCATTAATGCCTTCTGCTTAGTTAAATCACCATTTAACGTCAAAGTCAGGACATCAAAATCCCTCCTTATTCTGTCATAACCCAAAGAAAATCTTGTCAAGGAGCGTTTTACATCCGTCTTTGCCCTGTTTTTCTGTCACGCAGCTAAAAGGCTGACATTCAGTGTTAAACTTTTCTCAAAACATGTAAGAATAGTGCAGTGAGATGATCCAACTTGTGTCCATTGCTTTTTTTCCACACACTTATACATGTTCCCAAAAAAAAAAATTAATAAATAAATAAATCCTGAAACAAGTGAAACTGCATTGATGACAAGTGGGATTTTCTAAATGATGTCTAAATGATGCTGCCTAAATTATTTTTTTTTCAGTGCTCCTTTGCTGCTTCCTTTCTCTACTGCAAATAAACCTTATCTTGCTACTATATAAACTTTTCTCCACACTTTTTTTGCCCAACAATAGCGTATCTAACACAATTTTTTGAGAATGTTTTAACTGTAAGTTGCTGGAAAGGGCTAAATACATAAAATTCTCAGTGGCTGAAAAAAATCACAAACAGCAAGTATCAAAGTAAATCTTATCTTGAGGGAAAACGAAAATGTGCTTTGGAGCATGACACTCGGGCAAATCCTCATCATTATAAGACAAGAGGAAGCATGATACCATTTCTGAATTATAATCTCAGTCATTCTACCAACGGATTAACTTGCTTCTTCCATCCCACCAGATTCTTATGATGTGTCAGATTGTAGATTATAATACAATTGGATCTATCACACCAGAGGTGGTGCTTTCATTTTCCTGTTGTGACATGATGTTGAAAACTACAATAAATCCTCCACTGACCAGCAGATTTGAAGCTATTTTAGATATGAAATTCAATAAGACCTTTAAAAATGTGCATATAAAAGCTGAACACTCATCCAATAATAATATAAGAAATTCAGCCTCACATTAGTGTGTGTGGTTTTCTCTCTTGAAATGTAGATAGTACTTCTAAAGCACAGCGAGGATTAGCACCAAGTTATATTTTTTACTCTCTGACCTCTACAAACTGCTGCATAGTCTGTGATCCAGAGAGATAGTCCATGCTAAAAGCTAAAAGGGACATGGCTTTTGGCTTTAAGGCCCCGCAAACATGGAGTGCCCCATCTGACGATACCTGGCAGGCAAACTCACTATCATCCAGTAAATCACTTCTTATGACATTCCTTTACAATGAAGCACTTTTATAATGCACTTCACTCATTTTTTCTGCGACTTATATTCTTTGTGTCTTTGAATTTTGGTGATTTCTATTTTTACTTGGTGGCGGTGGTGTGTGGTCTGAGCTCAGCTGCAGGGGAGAGCTGGGTGGGAGTGGCTCATAGGAGCAGCGCCAGGGTGAGCTTAATTGGCACAGGTGTTTCCTGTTGTTTAATTACGCTCTCCCCTTTCATGCAGCGGCGTGCTGGACCTGGGAGACGCACGCTGGAGCCAGAGGACGACGGCTGGTCTCCTCATTATTCTATGATATTTAAGTTTGAGAGACTGAAACGTACGCCTTCCGGAGAGACCGAGCAGGTGAACAGAGGGAAATGACAAATAAGGAGATTATTTGTGTTTGGAAAGCATGTGTGTGTGTGAGCCAAAAAAAAGCTCACAAGCAACCAGGTGTGAGTCGAACCCACGGTAACACTCCTGTTACATACTTCTTTTACTATATCGTACATCTTGATTGTATATTACTGTTTACTGTATACTGTTAATTGTTTGTTATATAGTATTATTGCTCATTCATTCATTTTTTTTGAAGCCACTTGTTCTCATTAGAGTCACAGGGTGCTCGAGCCTATTCCAGCACTCGTTTGGAAGATGGCGGGGAAAAACCCTGGACATGTCTGTCTGTCTCTGCCCCGTGATGGACAGGTGACATGTCCAGGGTTTTTCCCCGCCATCTTCCAAACGAGTGCTGGACAGGTGACCCTGGACATGTCACCTGTCCATCACGGGGCAGAGACAGACAGACATAGTCATATCTAGGGGAAATTTAGTATCTCCAATTCACCTGGCTAACATGTCTTTGGACTGTGGGAGGAGCTCCTGCCGGAGACGCACACAGACATGGGAAGAACATGCAAACTCAAGGCAGTGTTCTTAAGCACTTTGTAATTTCAGTTTTGAAAAGTGCTGTACAAATAGTTATTATATTGAATCATTCATTTGCCATTCTTGTGTATTCCTATCACAATGGGCAGGTGACACAGAAACAGCCTGGATAGGTTGTCAGTCGATCTTAGGGCTAGATGGCCAAAATAAAGCCAATCAAGGGACATCATCAGTTGAATTTTAGGAATTTTTCCTTGGGTCTGACAAACCATCAATCAGTGTCAAAGGGATTTTGAGAACAAAAGATGTAGATGATTTAAAAAAAGGCATTACCCCGTGCTTTTTTTCTTTGCTGGATTGTCTGTAAATTTCTGGGCTGAGCAGTGAAGAAAAAAAGAGAAACAACTGGGGGAAAAGGGGGTGGCTTAAATTACATCACTAATCAATAGGAAACTCTCTGTCTGTACAACTTTGGAATTGCTCTCCTGAGTCCAACAAGCTGGTGAATGTAAATCTTAAAGTGAACTTTACAATAGTTGCAACCTGTCACAAAAAGGGCTTGGTGACATAACCAGTCAATAGGAAAATCCCTCCTGAGTCCAAACAGTAATCACACACATCAGAACAAGTTAAGAATCACTTGATGCTGCCGGTGAAAAACAGCCTTTTTTTCATTTTTTTTAAAAATTAAATATGCAGATTAATTTACGGCAAAAACAAATAGACAAACAGGCAGATGGCCAGCGAAAAACACATAAACACAAATGTTACTGTTTTGGTGCAACAAGGAAGAGAATCCCGTCTAGTTAGTAGGATTTTCGAGGGTTTGGAGGGGACGGATATTTCAAGGCCTTGAGTTTAGAAAGTTTCTTCTTTGATTGCTGGAAATCGCTATATCTGGCAATGGCTGTCACACAAACCAATTCAACAAAGTGTGTATATACACAAGAAGAGACAATTTAAAGCACAATAACAATACTACAGAATTCAAACTAATGGTGGCACTTCTTTAGGACTCTAAAAAGTGCCTTAAGGCAGCTTAAGTCAGTGATTAATAAAATGATAATATTGTTACCGACAATTTATCCAGCCATTCTTTTTTCATACTGGCATATTCCAATTCAGGCTCACAGGAGGCTGGAGACTATGCCAGCATGTGTTGGCTGTGAGGCAGGGAAACACCCTGGACAGGTTGCCAGTTCTTTACGGACTGAATCACCCTATAGTTTAGAGATACTAAATGATGAATGTCAACTATTTTTTTCCCCCAAGATGTATATACAAATTGGGATGAGAACTATATTTCTTTCTGCAAATCTATCTGGATCTTGCATGTCAATATGAAGCAGCCACAACAGAGAGACAGACAAAATGTTGCCAGATAAAAAATGCACAAGGCATCAAAATTTGACAAGAGAGGCTATCACACGCCTGTCAACACAATGACATGGCCAATGGCGGTCCATTAAATCCAACATGGTCCCATGAGCCAGGCAGCAGCCCCTGAGCTGGGTTGCTTCCCGAATGTGAGATCTTATGGGGTGCTAAGATGTGTCTGGGCACTATATTAACATGGAGAGGAGCCCTGGCTGATGGAATATTGATAAAATGGTTTTTGTTTGCTGCACATTGCTCAGAGAGTTGACGGCTCACTGCACTAAATCATAAAGCCCACTTGGGTGTACTCCGGAGTCAATAACCAGTTCTTTTTCTATTCTGGGAACGCGCTCGGCAGTTTCAGGGAGGTCGTCTGTTGGAGTAACACTGTGGCTGAAAGACTTGCAGAACCTCTCAGAGCACTTCTACTCTGTGGTGCATTGTGCACTATACTTTAAATGTGTTTCTTGATAGCCTAACCCAGCATGACTGCAAAATCCCCCAATGCACCGCACCAGTGATACATCTGCTATCAGTTTAGAACATAGCGCCTGAATGCTGAATTCTTATCTGTAGAGTCATAACTATAGTCTACCATGTATTGTTTTCCAGTCGCGCTGCACTGCACATTATGTGGTCCTCTTGTCCCCAGCCCATGTATGTCAGAATATATTATGTTTTGTTCTTTCTTTTTGATATGCCTTTTCACCAATGTCACCAAGACAAATTCCTGTACATGACGCTGCTCTTGCTAAATGAAGTGATTCTCATTCTGACATGCATGCGCTGTCTGTGCATGCTCGCGCCTTGATAGACAGATACTCATATCAAAAATAGCTGTAGATATTTTCCCCCCAAACGCCATGATTTGACAGATACTGTAAATGCTTGCGGTTGTCTATGAGAGCTAGTGACATGTATCTTCGGCATGAATGAAATGTTTTTCTCTGCATGGTGACAGGTGGGTAGAGGATGTTGGAGCTCTGGCAGGATGTGTACCAGCAGTAGCAGCGGCAGCTTCAGCATCAAGGCTGAGAGCAGGAGACAGCTTGCCAGGGGTGGAGACACTGCCAAGAGCTCTTGTATCATTACAATGCCTCTTCTCCACTATAAATTATAAACCAGGTCTTGAAACGGTAGCTTTAGTGGTTCTTACTGGTTTGGTCACCTGAGCGAGCGGTCATGCTAATTTGAGCGGACTCATTTCCTTTTTCACAGGCATATCTTTGTGTGTTGTAATTTACTATGATGAGATAAGAAACCTTGGGGAATCCTTACATTATTAATCATGGCACATATTTGGGAAACTCTTTAATAGGTGACTGTTAAGTGTTCATTAGGCACAGATTATGTAATACTGTAGCACTGACAAAGCTCCCCCTGTTTCATTGGACTACTGTTTCTACCGGATGGAACGAATTTCTTGGGTTTCCGTGTCTGATTCCACACAACCTTAAAAATACATTTTCGCTGGGGTACCCCCTTAGCTCACCTGGTTGAGCACATACCACATATCCAGGCTAAGGCCCTTGATGCGTGACCCGGGTGGGTCTTATTAGTTCCCCTGTTTATCCATAATAATCTGGGACTTTCCTCCAGGCGTTTTACTTTGTATGGAGGAGAAAGCCTGGGAATGAGGTTAGTAATGCTATAATAGGTACCCAAACCAAATTTGATGCTTTTGTGAACATGTCTGAATGAATAGATGTCTTTTTTCTTTGTTGAATAATTGTCAGTATTCACATGCAAAACAATATAATCTTTAATTAATGCTGAAGCAGAGGTGATGCTGAGAATTTTTTTTAAAGCTGTTTGCATCAACATAAGTCATGAGGAGATTATTTTCCTGCCAAATCAACCTCTTGGGGGGAGTACACTACAACAGAGGCCCCTGATCAATTTGACTTGTTTGCCTCTGTGCCCTGATTGCCTGACTAAATGTTGAGACAGTGTCTCGTGGGAGGGGGGGTAGACGGGAGGGCTGTGATGTGTTTATTTATAGAGAATAATGAGTCTAATTGGTAAATTGGTCTGATGATTGATTCACTATTGAGTTTGGTGTCGTCTGTCTGGGCTCCATAGTGTCTTAAATAGCAAGGATGACAGCAAGGACAAAGAGGAGCCAGTACTGGTCCCAGAGTGCAAGATCCCCCTATTAACAGCACAGAGTCTCTCACCGTCTTTCCCTAAGAACTCAGTCCACTATAGGCAATTAGACACATCCACAGTGTAGCTGTCACCAGGCTGAATTAAACCCTACAGTAACTATGAATGCAGGTTCTTTTTCTACACCTAATGAGTAATGTTTAGATCTGAGATCTTAAAAGCTTTTTACTTGATGTTTTCTTTTTGATCCATTATCAAATTCAGTAGCCAAGCTGAAAAATCCAGATCTGAGGCTATTTTAAAATGCAACGCACAGTGACAGGATGTAGCAATGTCTTTTTACACCCCAAAAGTTAAAAAAAAAAAATGTACAAGGTTATGAATGGCCCCAGGGCCCAATGATCCCCACCTGTGTAGCAGGAGGTGCAAATGAATCAGATCTATCAAAGCATAGCATAACAGAGCCCTGTTCAGCTTTTCATGTCTGTGAAATTAAGCGTGTCCTCCTGTCCCCTTACACCCTTCCTCTGCAGCCTTATAGTCCATTTAAATGCAGGCCTTAATTGTTGTTATTATGTTGGTCATACCAATCTAGATTTTTTTATTCAATATGGCACAGTTGTTTTAACAAATGAGGGCTTTGTCTCTCCATGGCCGAGAGCACCCATTACATGACTTGAAAGGCACAAATAAATCATGACTTTATGCATAACAGTATTCCACCTCATGCAGAGGACTTCGCTCAGGGGCCTATCTGCTTCCTGGCTTCAGGTTTGAAATTCAATTACCCACTGCCCTGGGTTGCTGCTTGCTGGAAGCAAATCATGGATCTGAGGTAAGGTTTAATGGATTTGAAATATAATTTGGCTCTGGCTTGGCTCCTTAGAGACAGGTCACCATTACCCATAACCACATTAGAGGTAATCAAAGATTCTCCTGAATTCGTTACCTTAGCTCAGAGTGAGCATCTTGAGTGTTCCATTTTTTTCCATGCCAGACATTTAAAGGGCACATTAAAACAATTTGCTGGCATACAACATGGATTATGTGTTAAAGCGCTGATTGTGAGAGACATAACTGTAAGAGTGTCCTTCCTTTGTCACAGTTTACACTCAGACATCTGTCATTGGTTACAGAATATCTCTGACCATTTTTAACGGTTAGTTACCTTGTAAAACACAGGACGTCAGTAAAGGACACAAGGTCTAGCTAATGCAATGCTCAAAAACCACATGACCTACAATGATGTGACGCAGCAAATGCACTCTGGCTTAGGGTACCTCCTAGTTGTTTCATTTGATTGCAGATTGTGGTTTATTGCTTGGCCTTTCTCCCCCAGGAACCTTTTTGTTTTTTTTCAAGAGGCAGAGCCTCCCCCTCTTCAGACATCTGTTATTAATTCTCTCCTGTTTAATCAGAGACCTGGGAGGTATCAGGCGCTCCTCAGTCTGTGAGGATGATAAATGAATTGCCAGGTTAGAAAAATGGACTCAAATTTATCCTCTCCTGGAATTCGTGTTCACATCCATGCATTGTTCTTCCTCCAGGATAATGGATGGCACGGGGTGTGAAGGTGCAGCGCAGAATGCCAATAAATAGTTAATGCTGTGAAAAGTCACCTGTTACAGCTCTCCAGCACTTTGGTGTGGGTTTTGCGATACTTTATTGTACCTAGCTTGGGGAGGGTAAAGCCAGACATAGAAAACAATAGAGAAGATAAAAGCATCAGCCTCATTAGTTCTTATCTGTGAGAAGTTTTAGAAGAGAAATTATAAAGCTAAAGAATTTATAAGATTGACGTTGTGTTTCTTAAAGGTCATTTAAAGCCTTCCTTTGCATATAAAATGGTAACATTCTAATCAGTTTTTAAATCCTTTTGCCTCGCTGTCTTTCCTCTGTCAGTGAAACTACCTGGAAATGTCACTGCTGCGGTCTCCCATACCAATACAGTCCTCCAGCCATGCTGTTGTGGGGCATATGAGGGTAAGATAGCAGAGCCAAACATTTGAAATGTCCAGTGCAACATTTGAATAAAGGGAAGATATAGGTTTCATGGTTCTTTTTAGAACAAATATTGAAAATATATGGGAAATTGAATATCACAGCATCTTTGACCGAATACCTCCATATTGTGATAATGTGACTGTTGGTGCTTTGGGACATCAACACACAAAATTTTGGATAGACAGTAATTGGTAATGTAGATATGATGACCAAGCTGGTAGAGAAAAATAATAGAACAGCTCCTAAGTTCAGAAAATTGTATCCCTTTACTGTAATACAGCCTGTAAAACTAGGAAAAGACACATATATCACAATAATTACAATGGCCAAAATAGTTTCATATCATATAATATTGATATATTGTCCAGTTGCAGTTCCGTTTCAAATTACTTTGTGTCATACACAAAGCATAAGGTTTGCTTGGGACTTTCTTTTGCTTCATGGTGTAGTGTAATATTTCAGTGATTAAAAATACTTTTGGTAATAGGCTATAGTTTGATGTATCAGCCGTCAGTTTAATATGCCATGTTTTGGAAACCTTTCACGGTGTCATACATCAATCCATTAATCATTCATATTTCTTATTAAAATTACTTGCCTTTGAACTTTATAAATATGCATAAAGAAGGGGTGTACGTCGTGGCTCACACAGAGTAAAGAAATGTTTCAGTGAAGTGAAAAAGTTTTCTAGAGTGCAAAAGTGTTTACCCAGCATTGCGTCATCAAATAAGGCAAAGTAGCCAACTAAATCCTTGACTGGTTGCTCTTTTAAGTGTCTGAGAAGAGGAGGCATGTTTTTCTCTTGTCAAATGGCATTCGATACAGGGCAGAAAGGAGGTGACCTTGTCCTACCAGGCACTCTGAAGGGCTGACTCCAGTTTTAGATCCACTCCCTACTGCCTGCTCAAGCTTTAGACAAGCTTTGTGAAATGATGTTAGCTACAGCTGTGGTTTAAAAGGGTTTGTTTACTTTCAGTGGGCCTATGTGCGATGAAACTATGAAGTGGTTCTTTACCATGGTATAAAATGGGTAGTTTCTGGCATGTATATTCATTCCTGTTTTGGGTTCAGGAAACATCTAACAGCCTAAATCTATCAGCTGTCTTGTTTATCTGCTGTCATTTGTTTTGATGTTGTCTCTTTTACAATTCATAAATGATATGCAAAAAATATGTCATTTACAGGGCACCCATCTGTCTAATAAGGCACAACACAACTTGTGTTACTCATCAAAGGAACATGTGATTGTAGCATCATACACTTAAGTGTGCTCTCAAGTGTGCAAGTGTTCAGAAATCTGCAACATTTTGGCTTGGAAGGTCTTCAATTTGGGCAAATTTCCCTTCAAAGGTAAATTTCCTGTCCTGTGCCATTAATATCATGGTTTCAGAATCTGTTCTAATGGGATTCTCACAGCTGTCAACAGACAATAAAATCTTTTCCATCCTTTCATCTCCTAACATCACAACTGGTGAAATTCATACAAAAATAAAATACCCACCATTTGAAAATGTGACCACTGCTCTGACAAAATGAATGTTGGCATGAAAATAAAGCACATTATGGATTACTATTGAAGTTATGAGTCATCTTAACACCTTTGCTTACAAAATATGGTTCGGAGAATAGAATCATCTTTGTTTTTAAATTTGACTGATCAATTTGAGGCAGTGACATTTTTCAAAAAAGGACATAAAGGGATCCAAGGCACTCACCCAAAGTATATTTAAGGCCTTTTATATATACTTTGGGGGACTGCCTTGGATCCTTCGCTACGGATAAAACACATATTTTATCCGTAGCAAAGAGCACCTCATTTTATTTCCTTCACCCAAGAGGCATTCTTTCCTTCTCTTTTTTTTTTCTTGCACCGGGATAGAGCAGTTCAAATATCTCAGCGACCCCCAGCCTGATCGGACTGAAGTACAAGTTGTCAAAATGCATACCAAACAGATTCACAATCACAGCACAGCTTGTGTGTTTTTGTAGACCACTGTGTGCTATTTACAGCTGCCTGATATCACTGCACCACATATAGTCATGAATAAGACAATGACCATTTAAATGGATAAAAACAAGGACAGTGTGTTCTCAATCCTACACAGATCATACTGTCTTAACATCAAAACTGCCTCTCTCTAGGGACCCATTCCATTCTCTTTCATCTGACAGCTTACTAACGGGCCGCCCTCCTATCTCCTGACAATATGGTCTGATAAAGTATTAGCAGGCAATGGATGCTGTTCTGCTGAATTCTGGAGAGTTCGATTGTCATTCAAGGTCTTGTTTGCTTGAATTAATGCAGCAAATGTTTTATAACCTCTGCATCAAGTACATAGAGGCTGCTGTCCAGGATTTCTGCACATTATGCACAACATATTGCTGAAAATAAAACCCTAAAAGGCTTGGTGCATTTTTAAAAAGTAAGAGATATAGAGTATCAACGTTTTAGCATTGCTACTGACAAATGCGGTTGGCTATTGTGTTTCTCAAGTTGCAACGGTGCAGATTTTGGTATGCATTTCAAAAGAAAAAAAAAAAAAAAAGGCAAGAAACAGTATGTTTTCTACTGGCCTTCCAGTGCAGGCGTTCTGAAAGAATTGGATTTCTCTCTCCCCTGTGCTACCAGCCTTTGATGTGACACAGTGACAGAGAGAGCCAGTCATCAGGTGTAGCAATGAGCAGACACCTTCTCATAATGAAATTCTAAAGGCCTCAGCTGTCCTCAGCAGGAGTCTTTTTGTACCTCTAACATGGCTCAGCCTGCTCAAGGCATAAATCAAAGCCCACAAACCTCATTCCAGAAAACTAATACCATTATCAGTGTTACTGAAGCTGAGGGGAAAAAACAGCTAATTAATTGAAAAAAAAATTTTTTTCTCTTTTTAATGAGCTCAAATGTTAAGTCACTTTTGAGCGTCTGGCTGAAACAAGATAACATTCGGTAATAAAAAGAAGCTTGACTTTGCTCTTTAATGAGACTAAAGGTCTGGAAACCTCATTTAACGAGCTATATCCAAGAACACAAATATTTGATGGAACAGGGATGAAGTGAAAAAAGGGAAAATCAGTAGCAAGTAGGATGTTGCAGCGTGGGCTTTTTCAGTGAAGATGACTTCAAAGCCGACGGTTCCATCAGAGATGTCCATATTGCGCAGAAGCAGCCCACGGTCAGGTGGTAATCGGGCTGCAGAGAGCTGTGTCTACCCGGGCTTGTGGATAATCACAATGGGCCAGTGGGCTGGTGAGTAAGGCCTGTGTGGTTCTCTATCCTCCAGCAATTTGCTTGCTGTGGGAGGATAGCGCTGAAGCAGAGCAGGAGGAATAATCGATGCCACCAGGCTACACAACATGTAATTACAACAATGAGGAAACCTCTGAATCTCTGATGCTGATGGAAAGGTACACTTGGTATGCCTTGATAAATAATAAATTTTATGTATCATTTGTTATTTTACTATGGCATATAGACTTACCCACAATCACTGTGTGACTCTACAGCCATTGAGATTGCATGGCTTTTATGTGTGCACTGGATGAGATGTCGAACAATGACTCCTCTACTACATTTGGCGGCTCTAACAGTGAGCGAGAAGGAGAGAGGGAGAGAGAGAGAGAGAGAGAGAGAGAGAGAGAGAGAGAGAGACAGAGACAGAGAGAGAGAGAGAGAGGGAGAGAGGGAGGTTGGCATCTCTATGTAATTGACAAAATGATGAAAGGATCCAAGGCCAAGCTACTGTGAGTGACACATTTGAGATGCGGTAGCTTCTAATCCATTGAGCTGCCAATGCAACATGGCCCTATAGAGCCTCTGCCTCAGCCAATGCCGTTACTCCTTTGTGAGGAATGACTGGAGGCCTGAGTTCCTGAAACCTTTAATACACTTTGAGAAGCCTGGCAGATTGAAGCAATTTTTCCCAGACTTGTATTGTTTTATGAGGTCACAGTCAGGCCTTGGATTTGGCTCCATGCCGATGGGGTTGTTGAGGCATCATACCAGCAAGCAGACAGATAGACACATCAGCCGGCTAGCTAGTGTCACATATATGGCTGCCAAAGGAACGATTTTAAAAAATAATGCTGAAGGAGACCGTGGATTTTCTTTCTTTTTCAAAATTGAGATGTAGAATTCTTTTTCATGTGAAAATGAAAACATTTACTGTAACTGAATCGTCAGTGGTGATTGAACAGTAACTTGCTATCCCTTAATGCCCTGCCAAATTTCTGATATGACTTGCAAACTGCCTCAAAATTAAGTTTGTTAATACCAAAAAAAAAAACACTGTTGCACATTAATGTTTAATACAATATCTTATGATATTTTACGTTATGAACGTTATGATACGTTATGAAATACCTCCATCTGTGGCCCTGCTCCTACAACTAAATCAATTTCAAAGATTACCTTTCATTTAAAATCTTATGAAGACACTACTGTGTCACCAAGCCATCGATCCCTCTACACAAAGAGCCACAGTACTCCCATCTAATTCCATTTCAGGAGTCTGGACTGTGCCCCATACAAGTGCATGTGTGCTGATACAAAACACACATACGCATACACATACACCCACACACAGATACCTGAATCATCTCATGAGCCGGGCCCATTAATGAGGTGGTCTTTGTGGGGCTGGTAAGAGCAGGATTATATGCAGGCCTGGCTGTTTGGCTCTGAGCTGTGGGAGGCTGACCCCGATAAATCTCCACTGACTGTGAGGCAGCATGGCCGCATTTTGTAGCAACAAGCTCATAGTATGGGGCTCAATTTATGTGGGAAGACTGCTCTACTTGGCAGTCTGAGACGTGAGCCAAGCAGGCGGACCATGCAGCCCGGCTGTCTCAACAGAGCATGAGCAACAAACAAGCTGGACTCCTCTGCCGTGACAGAGCCATCTCAACAATACACTGGCAGTTGATGTGTCATGTAGCCGACCTGTGAAAATCAAAGACAGCGTTTGAATGCAATAAACAAGCTATGTGTCGGTGCGTGGAGAAAAAGGTTGCGAGAGAGGGAGGAGGGATTCAAAAGAGTGATGCCGCGATTGGACAGAGGTGGGAGGAAAGCTTGCCCCTGCTTGGTTTCTGATTGTCTTGTGATCTGATGAGAATCACACTGCAGAAAACATTGGACCACAGCCACTTCAGTTCCCTTTCATTCTCCACAGCATGACGGTGTATACAAACCAGGCCGATAGCCATGGAATTCGTTCCCATTCTGCCATGTGTGAGCCAAATAATTTTCTACCCTCTTAATGGGTTATTTTTCAATATGAAATGTGCCTCTAGTTTGGGATAGCACACATCTTGTGTTTCTTTTCAGTGCAACATATCATAATAGCAACAAATAAGACAAACATCACTATTCAAACCAGCTGGGTCAGTCATCCCCTTTACCTAGTGACTGCTATAGTTCAGTTTCTGAAACACTGAATAAGCCATTTCAGCCCAGTAGAGTCTGCGATGTCATTACAAATGTTGTGGCTGAGACTACTGCTGTGTCGAGAAATAACTGGGTGTAATGATGTGGACTGGGTGTGAACTATAAATGCATGTGCACTCCAAATCAAATCAACTGAACAAAATGAAATAATGTAGCAGATACTATACCATCCAGAAACAGGAGAAACTTGAAAGTGTTTGAAAAAGAAAAGATGCTTTCTAAATTACTTAGAAGTGAGCTGGACTTTGTGATATTCCATACTTTCCAACTATAAAATCCCCAAATATCTAACATGGATTGAATGGCTCAACAACTGCAAAGGGAGCACAACGTGGAAGGTTTTTTTGTTGTTTTTTTTTTTTTTTAATTTATGTGTAAAGTAACAAATAAAATAAAATAAAATAAAATAAATTGCATGTTGATAGCAGGTGTGGTGCAGGATGAGTTTAAAGTAAAAACTCACAGGAACTCACCACATTGTATACCAAGCATGGAGGTATTAAGAAAGTGCCAGCTGATGAGACCACAGAGGGAGTCAAAAGTCAAGGCAAAGCAAATTCTTAGAGCTGGTTATAGCAGTCAATATTTGGCCTGTCGTTGCCACATGCCTGCAGTCAGCGCTTGGCTTTGAGGATGCAGAGCACTGACAGCGTGAAGCAGCGCAGTGTATGCTGTTGATTTTGTTGGTAAGTGAGGCAGATTGCATTCCTCCAAGCAAATACCAAACCAACAGAGTCAAAGGAAAAAATCACCGTCTTTATAACAGGGTTATTACACTGCTGCTACAGTGTAATTACCCTGTTATTACACTTTATGCGCTACAAAGGTTGTAAATGATACAAAATAAAATTAGCTGGTAAATGTGATGGAAACTCGCCAAAAAACTGTCAATATGATTCTCCAGGCAGCTTATTAGTAATTACAGCAATGTATACACAGTATACACATTTTTTATGTATCTACCAGTAATTTTAAATAAAGTAAAATAAAAAAAAATGAAGGCAAAGTATAGTGTAGCACTTTGACAACAATGCATTCAATAAACATCCGTCTATCACTTAAGTATAATGAATTAATCATAGTCAAAAGACATTCACACACAGACTGAGACACACACACACACACACACACACACAAGAACAATAACAAGAACATGCATCAAGAACACACACTCAGAATACATGCAGGTATACACACACCCTATTAATTAGTCCTATATACTAAGTAAACTGATTTTTTTTTTAATGTAAAAGGCCTTCAGTTGACAGTTTCTCAGCAGACTTTGAATTTATATCAATTATATTCATTTGCTAAGGTTACTTTTATCTAGCAGCTCATAAATTGATGCATTACACAGCTTGTGCAACCACCTCAAAATAGAATACAATTCACAAAAAAATGTCCTCCTCCAACAAGCCAAATTCCTCTAGGGGAAAAACAATAGCCTTGATGTCTTCAAACGAATGCAAGTATGCAAGCTCTGCTGAAATGTTTTCTGCTATGCTGCACTGTGCATAGGGATGTACTTTGCATATCTATTATGCACTTTCTCTGTGAACAAGCAACCTTGTGGAACTCATCCGAAATCTGCTTTATATTTCTTTCTAAATCAATATTCAGCGCTGTGCTGTTTTCAACCCTGCCAACGACAACTGCCTACAGGCACCCAAATCATAGGGCTTGTGTGTAAGGAAGAGCATCGCTAATACTTGCATTACTTAACTCTTGGAGAAAGCAATGAGGGATTTGATAGAACAATGTACTCTTGCCTAACTTAGTTATATAAAATGAAAACAAAGTTAGGCATCACTTTCATGTGATGCTTGACAGGCTGCGTGGGAAATCCCAAAGTTGAGCTGAATTGTTAATTTTTCCAGGTGTTATTTATTTATGAAATTCACATGTATGTTTTTCTGAACTTAACAGTAAGGATAAAGATTGCGCTTACCTGTTAGATGTGCACATAAACCGATGAATGAATGGCGGTGCAGAAAAAAGGGGAAGGGAGAGGGGACAGAAAGAGGAATGAAAGTCATTATTTCCATATTCCACAGTCACCTTTAACAAGCTGCTGTACACTGAATCAAGTAACCTTGACCTGAGTGTACTCAATGTTAGGGCTACCTGCTTTTTCCATAAAAAAAAGACAGACCAGGTGAATTCAAGTGAAAGCTTTGATCTTGTAATGTTAGCCATTAAATAAAAAAAAAAAAAAAATGATAAAAAGGAAGAAGACTTGAAGGGGTTTTTCCAGCATTAAAACACTTGACACATACAGGAGCAACTCAAAATTTTAGAAGGTGGCCCGAATATTGTGTAAACTCAGTGTTTGTGAGCAGCATTTACGCTTGGCCGGGTGAATCCAACTGGCCAAGCATCCTCATATGCGCAGTATACTGTATGTGGTGTACAGGTCATATACAGTATTATACTATATGTTCGACTGATACAAAGAAAACAGTTGGTTAACAAACATTCAATACTGTTTGTTAACCAGCTGTAACGTAATGTTTAATGTAAGTTTTTTTTTTTCTAAGCTTGTTTGAATGTGAACATGGCTTTTACATTTTTGGTTGTGCACTATAAACAGAATGTAAACTGGTAAGAGGTTATAATTTTATAAAGCTATTAGGAAAAAACAAAGGCTGGTATTAATATTATTAAATTATATTTATCATTTTTAACAGTATGACAGTGGGAAAGGACACTGATCTGCCTACAGTTAGCATATGGCATTTTTTTTTTTGTTTTTGTTTTTGTTTTTAGTCCATGAGCATGTCAACCAGATGGAACTATGGATTTACAGAAACCATTTACAGCACTCTGAGACTAATCTACAAGCTTATATAATGTAATCTACACTATGTCATATTGCAGTGATACAGGGAATATACATTCAAAAACCAATAGCTACAGTAGACAGAAATATGTGTTCATTTGTGTGCACATAAAAGTGTGTGTGTGTGTGTGTGTGTGTGTTTGTGTGTGTGTGTGCATTTTTGTGTAAATGCACGCATGCATGAGTGGAAAAAGGCAAGTTTCAGAGGAACAAGAAAAATGCATTAAAGGCAGTGTACACAGTTCTTTATGCAGAGTGCTCTTAGTATCAGCCAGTCAGACACTGCAGAAGGAGAGAAGCAACTTAACCTTGGTCACCATGAAATGGAGAAATCTCCAGAGGACATTCAGGAGAAAACACCCTAAAACAATCCCTGCAGACTCTTTTTTTTTTTTTTTAAACCTAAAAGTAATTCCCACCCCCCACATGCTAATTAATGTCTTCTGCCAGCCTATGTCTTTCTGCTCTCGCCCACAGCCATCAGCCCTGGGGCCTCAGTGTGAACTGCCCTTGGCCCTTGGCCCTCAGCCTCCTCCAGCAAGGCTACACAGCTTGGCTCTCCACCTAGGCCTTGCCCAAGGCAAGGCAGTCTGAAATCAATGTGGGACTCCAGCAAGAGCAGTGAGGGGGTGTTGGGATTATCAGATGAGTTGAGAGACAATATTTCCCACTCTTTGAAACAACCTCCCTCAGATCAGACAGGCGAGCTCTTCATCCTCTTTTAAATCCCTCATAAAAACATTTTTTTATAAGTGTGCTTTTGCATTGTATTGTAGGTATTGTACTTATTTTACTCTTCCTTGTGCAGCTCCTTTTGCTTCTAAAATGTATTTCTTTTAAACGGTTTTAAAGTTGGTTTTACCATTTTTTACCTTTTTTGTCTTGTAAAGCACTTTGTTTTGAAAAGTGATATATATAGTATTATTATTATTATTATTATTATTATTATTATTATGCAAATGGTTTATAAGTCAGTTTGATTCATCAAATTCCTCAGGCTGGTGCATGTCAAAATGGTGAAAGCACAGATTTAACTTGATCAACGGGAAAATAATGAATCTACATAATTGTTTTAACCTGCCATTGTATCATAATCCTATTTAGTCTCAACAACCTCTGTTACTGCTTTGTAACAGGTTGCTGGTGATTTAATTAATTATACATTGGTATTAAATAAAACATTAGGGAAATTATATTTTATTAAATTATGTGTTCACCTTGGCAATTAATCTACATTTAATATGGCTCGACCTCTACTAGAAAAGCAGTGGCCACAGGCTGCATGATAAGCCTATTCCACATAGGTTGCACTCCGTTAAACATTCTCAGGAGACAAGCAGATGTTTCTGCTGTTCTGCCTTTGAAATGGTTGCTATCTCTAAAAAGTTGGTTGTGTGTGTACAGCTGATGCTCCTGCAACAAGAAACACAGTGAGACAGAGGATGAAAAAAACATTCAGAATATTACCATGCTGGAATATTTTCTTGTGTAATTGTTAAAGCAGCAATACTGAACTGAGGCAACACCTCGGGTGCGTTTGTTCATCAGTGATGCCCGTACCGTTACCCAGTGGATCACTGGCCTTAATGTTTTGTTGTACTCACAGCCATATTTACATTCCCTCTGTGACTCTGATGTGATATTTCTGTCAGAGCACCTTTAGAGCCCAAAACCTGTGATCCTTAATTATTTGTTAGTTGTTTTTTTTCTTTACAATTCAGAAAAATTCTAAACATACTGAATTCCACTAGTTGGGAAGTGGCCATACAATATGTAAAAAACAAAAAACAAAAAACACACCTAAAAACCAAGTTCACTCTGGTATATTCCTGTGAAGTGACGTATTTGTATAATTCCCCAGTCCTGACCTTCCCTGCACTGCTCATAATTCCATATTTGAGGAATTTGATGACAAATTGGAGGCCTATCCATGATGAAGTACCTCAGGGCCTGCAAGAGAAAAACAACTCACCTTGGCTGACCAAACATTCACACTGTGAATCATGGTGCGACTGCTGCTGCTGGTAAACAATTATTTTCGTAACTGATGATGAAAGAAAGAAGATTATCTATCTACTATAATTACCCTCAAATAATGTGGTTTCTCTTGAATATTTAATTTCATAGATATTAGCAATGTAGACTGTGGTAATGGATTTTCTGCCTTATATAAACACATCAGGGCTTGCTCAATGAGCATTTGCAAATAGCTGGAGTGTTTGTTTTCAACTGCTTGGAGGATGACATGGATGAGGTTTCATCACCATGACATTTCAAATATGCCAAATAAGTTGATGATCACAGAAACTGAACCTGAAGTTGAAATGCAAACCTATGTATATACCAAAAGGCAGTGAATATAAAGTAATACAATATACTGGCAAGGTAAAAGTGTCCATTAAATGGCGTGTTATGCTACAAAGCAAAATCTGAAGGCCAGGTTATACGAAAGATTCATGACGAGACAAAATCATTTTAAGATGCAGCAGAGAAAAGTTGCAGGGGCGTAAACTCCCCTGTCTCTGCTGGAATCAAGCCAGTTGATGGTTTTGTCTGTGACTCAGTTTGTCAAGTCACAAGTGGCCGGTTTCAGAACATTATAGTGTTTCTCAGTATCTACAGGCTGGATCTCACCTGTTGTCAGAAAACAGTGTTATCATAAGCCGGTCGCCTAGTGAAATGCTGTCTCAGTGGTCGTTTTTCTCTGTGTACTATCCTGACAGATATTTGATATTTTGGTTAAATTCTATTTTCAGTGTTTCTGATTTCATGGGAAGTCTGTCTATGGAAATGTCCCTCTTGTAAATTTCTGACCATGGCAATAACATGTCATTGATGATGTAACCTGGGGAGAAATTAATGCTTTCAAGAGGAAGAAACTCTTAATTTTCTCCATGTTGAATACCAGGGGAATAGAGCATCCATTGTTGGCAAAATTGTATAGATACTTTAACATCCCATTCCTGTGAACCATTTTGTGAACACAGCAAGGAACTGCAAAATATCCAGCAGCAGAAAGCAGACAGAAACATGTCAGTACAGAGAGTTGTTGCTACGGGGACAATACTCCATCTCGTCGAGTCTCTCTAAACTGTTTCAGGAGGTTGCAGACCAGATGTATTGATTCCTTTTGCAAGAAGCTGCAAGTTTCAACTTGTCTCCTGGTGAATATCTGGTGCAAGTTTGCCTTCACATGGAGACGGGGATGGGACTTATTAGGCACCAGCAGCATGGGCAAGTAAGTGGGTCAAAAGTCTTGTAGCGCTGTGGTTTGTCTCTGATTTGTTTGAAATGGACAGGGTGAGAAAGATTTAACCAGAGGAACTTGTTTAACCCAGTGTTTCTTAAGCTGATGCAGAAAATAGAGGTTTCTGCCTAATGGTGAGGTTTGAGCACTGTAGAGTGTAAATACCTGTAGGGTATCATCGAGTTTATGAAAAATTACATGGAATATGGGTCAATTTAAAACCACAGATTTTAAAGGACCATAGGTTTTGAAAGTTTGGCCCATTTAGGAGGTCATTTCTGTGATATATTTTTCCTTGACCCTCCCAAAGTGATTAGGAAAGAATTATTGACCCTCCTCCAGCAAATGTCATACTCTTTTTGCTGGGGAAACAATGTTCATTGTGTTATCAAATAAAACATTTTTGTTCTTTTTCTTCATACTTAACTAGGTGAAGAAAAACACTGTCCATTGTCACTGTCCCATTGTTGACTATATTGAATTGTTTCCCTGATTTATCGTGTCCCTTTAAACAGGAATGCTGAGAACCAAGTTTAACAGGCAATCCTGAAACCGTTCAGTCTGAACATGATGTCGCTCGAAATAAGAGCAAAACAACTCAAATGCAAAGTTAAAACAAGCCATCCACACGGTTTGTGGCTGTTGTTGTGAGGCAGCGGCAGCTCCTCTAGCACTCGTTTGATTCCTCTCAGTTAGTTGTTTTCCCTTATCTCCAAGTAATTTTTGATTTTAATAAGCAGAGAGAGACTGACTGCAGTGAAACCCGTACATTTTTGTGTAGGTAGCTGCTCTTACGGACATTCTGGATTCAGGATTCTGACACACACACACGCACGCAAACACACACACACACACACACACATACATGCATGCATTCTCACACTCATATACCGGGACATACCCTCATCCTTACAAAACTATAGATCCAGGTGGCGAAAAGGTTGGGTTTAGGCATCAAAATCAGAAACTGGACACTGTCTCTGTCACGTTATGAAAACAAAAACTGGTCTCATGTTGAATTCAAACCTGGGTTGCCTGAATGAATTGAACCATCCACCACCTCATCTCCCTCCTGATGCAGACTTTCTTGCTTTTTATAATACCTCACAATATGTGGTACAGGCAGGAAAAACATACTTCCAACTGAAATACTTTGAAAGTCATGCTGACTGTCACAAAAAAAAATGCACAAGTCACGTCCATGGACACACTGCCAACAAACTGCAATGAGACCGAGTTGATACGTATATATATGCCTGAGAGTATACATGTATGTGCAAGTGAAATATTTAATTTTGGCTTTGGCCCCAATTCTTCAGTTTCATTTTTGGAGGGAAGTAAATTTTCCAGAGGTGGCAGTGCAGTGACGCTTGTGCAAATATGACTCATGAATATTAGCTGGCTAACCCTAACCTAAAAGGAAACTGCTATTGAGCCTGGATTTGAACTAGTAACATAGGTTTACCCATTCACCACCCCAACAGCATCTTTATGTAGGGGTTTTCGCTCACTTAAAATGACACCACAGTGTTGTTCTTGACATGACCACTAGAGGCCACTTAAATTTTTAAATGTAACTACAGTAATAACCTGCCGTACATACACTTCAGATAATATCTGTAGTTGAAATATTTTTTTTCTATTATTAATTGATGACCTAATTTAATTTATATTTCAGCTGTTGCATCCTCTTATTAACAAAGATTGTTATGTTAAATGACATTTTGTTAGGCACTTTTTTTGTTCGTGTTGTACACCTGACGGTCAGGAGCGTACACCAGGGGGCCTCATGACAAAATTCGCTTATAGCCCAAATTTGGCCAGGGGCAGCTGGGACAGGTGTTAACATTATAATTCTAACAACCAGTAGAAACACACGCGCATATATGTTTTAGCATTAGTAGACCCAAAGGGAGTTGAACTCCTAATCTTGGCAGTGTTAATGTTGTGCTGTACCTGTTAAAGCTGTACAGGAGCACTGTAACTTACACAATCATTAACTAATGTTGAGGAATTAAGTACCATTAAAAAACGATTCATCATACCTGCTGGCAATATTGCCTATTTACATGGCTGCAGATGAACTTCTCAGTGGATCACAGTTTTTAGTGCAGATTCACATTTTTTGCCACTCTCTACTGTAACTGCATTTACGTCAGGGAAGCCTTGCAATTCAGCGGGGAAAGCTAACAGTACAGCTCATTATATGAACGCTGCTAGACTCCAGATCAGTCAGCAAAAATAATTAGGTGTTATATTACAGTGTCATATCTTATGAGAAACTGAAGCTGTCCAGTTGGGATTGATTGCACTCACTTTGTGTGCAGAAAAGTAATAAACACAATTATGCTTTTTGGTGCTTTTTGAATCGAAGCCACACGGCGTGACTGAATTGGCTGTGTATGCGCGTTCAAGCAAAACCCTCTGCCAATTACCACAAATCAGAGTCAGTTGGTTCTCTACCTCTTTTCATACAAGTCAAAATTTTCCCTCCCTGCTGTTGCTTAGCATCGTTGAGCATTGCCTATTCAACACTTCCATCTAATGTCATGCTCATTAAAATATAAATTGGTTTATGATTATTACCTGCAACTCTGCAACTGGACCAACAGATAGTGGTTTGGCCAGAGGCAGTGAAGATTATAGAGTACGGCATTACTAATATGCACATTATAGTCGTACTGTCACTGCTCATAATACAATACCGCAAATCCTTTTAGATACGTATCATCACTGGTGCTCTGCCGTGTGTAGAACTGAAAAAGGATAAACCATTTCAAACTCTGTCAAACTCACATGTTTGCTCTCTCTAGCCCAACATTTCTTGCTCTTGAAAGAAACTATAAATAAAAAGTCTCCATTCAGATACTTGTGAGGAGCACCTAACTTACTGGAGATACCACCAGCGTCTGTTTACACCTGTTAGCATTACAGACAAATTAATTCTTAACATTTCACAGCCTGCTGTTAATGCAGGCAGCTACATGAATAAATGCAAACATGAAAGCACAAAACAGATTCTCAAGCTGAATGCTTACGCAGTATGTATGTGTTGCTGTCAAGGTGTTTATATAAGGTATGTATTGTACAGTATATGTATAGAGCTGCGTTTGCATTATCAGTGTGTTATGCTTAAATTTGCTGTTACACTTTAAAGTTCAATGCAAGTTCATTTTATACTGAAATGAATTCAAAAGGAGCCTCCAACTGAATTTAACTTTAACAAGATCTAGAAATACCTGGTTTGAACAGGAATTCACAAGCAAGGATCAAATGTGTACACTGCAAATTTGTTTTTTCCCAACTCAGCCCTGCGTCTCCACTATAAACCCCATAAAGTTGCAACAAAGGAACAAAGGCCAGAGATCCTATTTTGCTTTGATATCAATAGAACATTGTCAGATGTGACAAGAATCCTCAAGGAAATACTGCACCAGTAATCACAACAGCCTGTTCAGCAGTCAGTGGTGCTTCACTTTTCCTGAGAACGGGTGCTATTTTGCAATGCTACACTTACACTCGGGTGTCAAACGCATGCGAACGCAGCTTCAGATCAGACGCTCAGACCTCCTCCCTCTCTCTCGAAGGATAAGCAGCCAACATGTAATACAGATGTGTCGATCCCCTGTCATGGGTGGAGGATCCTGTGATATTAAAGCTTGATTGATTTCAATATCCTGCCACACACAGAGAGCTTGACATTCATATTGAATTAAAAAGTAGCACTTTAATTAATTCACATGCCCGCTCAGCTTAATAATATTCTCCCCCATCTTAAACACATTGAATTTAATCGAGCATGACTCATTGGAAATGTGAAATGGATGTTTGGTTCAAATACGCATTCTCATAGAGAACAATAAATCTGCCTAATGGACTTTAATACAACTGCCAGGATTATAATGTCTTATTTGTGCCACTGTGCTATGTAGGAAACTCATCTGATGATAGATACAGATAAAGATACTTTCTAAAAAATAGCTGATTATTAAATGGATTACTCAAAGTATTTTGCTTTCTGGAGATTATAGAAACATCAGACAGACCTCAGAATAATATTTAAATATGAAAGTAGATGATATGATGTCTTAAAATTGACATGTTGGTGTTATTTTCAGTAAATCTTGGGTGCAAAGTGATTCAAATATAACTGATGAGATCTTACATTTAAATGGGGGTAAATTATGTCACTTGAGAGTTCCCACTCGCTCTGTCAATACCCTGTTGCAAAAGAAAGACGACATCAGCTGCAGCAACAGAGGTGACACTGACAGAAACCTCAAGGTGGTTGTTTGTCTGCTGTGGCATTGTTATCGTTGTTGATAACAGAAAATAAGATGCTTTCACTACTATGGCATTGAAAATAACGGTTCAGCTTGCAGTTTCCCTTGCTCGTTAGTGCATTTAGATATGTCTTAATTAAGCCACCACTTTATCTAGAGCCCTGATAGAAATTCTGTTTGTGTCTGCACTTCGCCTTCTTGAAGATAGCCCCATCCGGCATGCCAGTATTTATTCCATGCTGAACATTTTCTCATACTAAATTATGTATCATACAGGCAATGTGGAATAATATACAGTAGATTTGCCATAGGAGTTAATTTTAACATTATCCTTGGAGAATAACGTGCAGTTTTCTCTGAGGAGATGCTACATGAAAGATTTTCTCATTAATATGATGTTGTGAAAAAAGCTTTGATGGCACATTACAGCGAGCAAAATAAGGCAAGAACAACAAGATCAACTACAAAAAAGAAAGAGGAAGAAACAACTGTCAGTGTTGCAGTCAGTAGTCTCAATAATCTGCATTATGCATTAATTTGGGCCAAGATGGGATTTCTCTGGCTTGATTCCAACCAAAATCTAAGAAGGAATTTCCAACCGACTGGCAAGTTGAACATCAACAGGGTATGGGAAAAATGAAATGTGCCTGTGGAAAGCAACTTGCAGAGTTACAGAGTTAACTATAAGGTTTGTTGTCTCTGACTCAGTGAGGGAAAAAAAAACTAAATTTTATGAGCAATTGGTATTTTGCAGAACAAAAGACAACATACACTTTACCATAAGCCAATCCTCAGTCAGACAGACAATTAATTTAACTGCCAAATACATGATAAATTATAGAAATGCAAGAATTTTTTATTGGAGACATTAGTCCAGAGGCATAGTGTCAGCTTGAGACACAGTACATTTTGACATACATGGTACAAGGACAACAGGACCTCACTATCAAAAATATAACTACACTGAGACTACACTGACTCTAAATGCACTCAGTATTCTGCAGCATTATGTGTTTTTAGCAGCATGTTAGAGAGAGTGGTTGCGGCTGTAGAGGAAGTCGAGTGAGTGGCCAGTGGTGCACTGGTCCATCCGACCATGAGGAAGTTACAGTCAATAAAATGAGATGCTACAACCACACCATGCTGAAATATATCACAGAAGAAATGTCCAGGGTACACAAACAACATTTTGCAGCCATGTGGTGAAATTAATGGTACCGCTTACGTTTATTTTTATTCTGTGTATTGAAGAGTCTGTCATAAGTTAAACATGGCCCCTGGCTGCGACTCATAAACCTTCCCTACAGTGACAACGGGCCTTTTGACTGAAACGCCCAATCAAAGCAGCAATGGGTCAATGTGGAGATGTGCCAGGAGTGTGACTTACAACCGGGTTCACAGTGTTATTTTAATGGGGTCCCATGCGGTGGCTGTAAAACTTTGGCCGCCTCTGCAGGCACCATTCTTATGTGAGTGTGTGTATCTTCCATATGGTGCAAGCTCAGTATGAGCTCTGTGGCACTGAAGACATCTCTATAAGGTAGTGTCACATCTCAGGGACACACAGCTTTCCAACAGTGAAGCGGGATAATGATTTGAAAGCCTGCAATAATAGCAGCAATAAGACAAATGGACTCACTGACAGATCATCTGGTACTACAGCACTGAAGTAATGGTCTAAGATAATGGTCGAAACTGTGATCTTTTCTATACGTTAACACAAGTTACCTGAAGTGAATTCTGATGGCAAAACTGACGTGATTTTCAGAGGACACCGACCTTAAGTGTTCCAAGGGGCTTCAGGATCAAAGCACATGGCAAAACTGGTGTGGTGTTTTAAGTGAGGAAAAAGGCATATCGTTTAGACTAAGATGAATCAAGCCCCCCATTCCCACCGCTCCTCTAACACCCACGACACACTGCTATGAATTACACTTGCCACTTTTCTCTGCATAATTTCTCTCCAGATGGCACCCTGCCCAGCGTTTTGCAACTGAACAAATAAATTTAAAAAAAGAAAAAAACAAATACAAAACACTGACACATAATGTTTTACTTTTGAATAGAATTGAATAAGAGTGAGGAGTAATATAGAAGTGATGTTGGTATAATGAGTTTTGTTTGACCCCCAAAACAACAGGCGATTATCCTCCAGGCGGTTTGTACCCATGCTGCCTCCTCCTCTCGATTTACAACTTAATCACTAGCCAGTGCCCAAAACCTCTGTTCAGGAAAGGCTTTCAGTATTCAGGGAAAGTAAAACCAGCGTCTTCATCATTAGATAATGTGCTGCATGTGTATTCCGCCCAGCTATAAATCCAGTTTGAAAATTTATCTTCTCAGAAAGGTCTCATTTCATCATCATCTGACAGCCTTGGTGAATCAGTTAACAGAAAACACATGACACACACAGAGCTCATAACCGTGACCACACATACCTATGCACATATATGGTTTCATAAATGCATGCATTGACTTGACTACATGGACACAAATATGCATCTTGTATAAAAACACTCTCACACAGACATATGCATACATAAAGCACACACACACACGCACACACACACACACACACACACAGACTGAGATGAAGATTCAGAGACA